>JASSUY010028357.1:83677-144883 GCA_032466535.1 Forpus xanthops | reverse complement strand
GAGTAACCATAGATAAGTTAAGCATCGACTCTTGTAAACCCTTATAGTTGCTGCTGAGCACTTCTTCCGATGCAGGCAGGCCACCTGCATCAGAATGAGTGTGAATTTTAGTCAGTAAGTACAACAGCCCAAGACTCATGCAGGCGGGGGGGGGGGAATGAAAAATCATGCTGTTGAAAGAGCAGGGGGAATAAAAGCCTTTCAGAGGTAGACTGAAGTGGGATTTTACAATGGAAAAACTGCTTCAGTGAAAACCTGGTCTCACTGGAGCAGTTCACCAGTGAAGTAAGATCAGGGAGCCAGGCTTGCGCCAGTGGCTAGCTCAGTGCTGCCGGTCCTGCCCTGCAGCATCCTGACATGTCTGGACAAACCCCAGGCATGCGGTGGCAGGGGGCTTTGCCTGGGGTAGGTGGCAGAGGGTGGTGTCTCGTGCCATGTTAACACTGTGCCTTTGTCCCCAGGTGCAGAGAATGTGTGCAGCAAGGAGGATGCTGCTGCTGCTGCTGGCTTTCCTGGCCTATGCGCTGGATTCAGCTGCAGCGTACGGCACGGCGGAGACCCTCTGCGGCGGGGAGCTGGTGGACACACTGCAGTTCGTCTGTGGGGACAGGGGCTTCTACTTCAGTAAGTGCTGGGCAGCTGTTTGCAGCGGGCAGGATGCTGCTCCCACTCCATCCCTCGCTTCAGTGGAGCTGGGATGGGAGGGAAAGGAGGCGTTTCCCAGTCTGGCTGGGAAGGCTTTTTGTGATTGCCTTCTCCATGGTGATAGGCCTTCAGATGACAAAAGCATTGTGCTCAGGGTGACATGTACCCCTCTTGCACTGATTTTGAGGACTCTTTAGTCCCATGAGGAAAGTGGGTCCGGCATTTGATGCTTGGGAAAGTCAAATATTGCTGGGGAGCCATAGGTGGTTGCCTCACCGATAATGTTAAAATAATGAGGATGCCTGCAACCAGCGCTCTGCTGAGCTTGGGCCCTGGCTTATTTTTAAACCTTGCTGCCTATGTGCTGCACCTGAGAGCAGGCAGGGATCTGGGCACTCCCCCTTTCTGTGCAGGCTTTGGTTGGGAATGGCAGCAGTTTCCAGGCTGCTCCCAAAACACGCTTTGTAGCCTGCTGGGTACCCAGTGGTGAACCTCTTGCTGAAAAGTGATATCCTACCGATTTTGCAGAGCAGCTAGTACAAAAAAATGCAGTGTTTCAGTTGTCCACAGAGTGCAGGTGGCTTCAGAACAGTTGGCTGGTAATGGACTTTCCACCAGGATGCTTAGAGTTTGGAGTGTTGGCATTAGCAATTCAATGGCTTAGCTGGTAAACAGGGAGGAGGAGAAAATCAGTAGCAATGGACACTCAGTAATCTATTGGCAAAGGTGACTTGAGTTTCATGCCTTGTTCTGGTGTTTTGGTCCTCTGTTCATCTTGGTAGAGGGAAGACCCTGTGTCTTTCTGCCCCCTGAGAACTGAGCCACAGAGTGACTGACTACAGGAAATATGCAAATGAAGCAGGGGGAAGAGGAAGGTGATAGCAGCTGTACATGATGCTGTGCACTTGTCAGTCTTGCCTCTGCCTTGGGAAAAGGAAATAAAAAGTCATTTTCACATAACACGGTGTTTTTGGAATAGTGGAGTTGAGAGCCTCCCTCTTGTCCCAGTGTGCCTGTGCAGAGAACAGTGTGCTGCAGGAGACTACCCTGGATGTCCCTTCCCAACCTAGGTCCTCAGCCAGACTTGGCTGAGGTAGAGCAGGGAGAAGAGCAGGAATCCTCCATCCAGCAGCAGCTGTGTAACTTTGGGCAGGTGATTGGGCTGCAGGTGGCTTTGCAGCTCACTGGGGTGATCACCCTGCCCTATTCCAGCCGAACAGCAGATGTTTGCACCATGCCCCAGGTGTTGCGGGCAGGTGGTGCTTTTGGGGACACCCTGGAGATACTTCCTTCCTCTTGCTGAGTGGACCGGGTTTGCACATCAGCTCCCCTTCCTTTTCTCATCTCCCCCTTCCGCCTTTCCTCTACCAACGAGCCCTGCGCCATAGCTTGGACAAGGCAGTTGGTGAGGAACTGGCCATACTGGTGCATCGAGGAGGCAAGCTGCTGTCCTGCTGTCACGCCTCTTCCTCTCCCTCTGATATATACAGGAGCATTCGTCTCCCTCTTATGGTTTCTCTTTCCTCCTCCCTCTCTCTGGGGATGAAAGGGAATGGGCCTTTTGTTTTACAGACAAACTGACCTCCATTCACCTCGAGTAACCCAGCAGTCCAGGCCAAAATAAAAACACTTTTGAAGGCAGAGAAGTTGCTTGGTGCCAAGTGGTCAATCTGATGCGTGCAAGGGAATTCTTGCCTTTCCTTTTCTTTTTTTTTTTTTTTTTTTTGTCCTCTCCTGTCCCCCCGTTTTCTTTCTGAGGATTTCTGCAGAGTTCAGGTACTGGTGAACGAAACAAAGTCCCATTCTAACCACTTCGGCATCTGACCAGCCTGTGCTATGCGGGGCTGGAGACATTTGGGTGATGGCTCTCTTTGACAAAGGGTTTAGACATCCTCAGCTTGCTTCACTTTTTCCTTCTACCTCCATCAGCTGTCCTTATAAAGTGATTAATTCTCCTGAGCATATTTATCTTTGCTCCTAAACCCTCATGTCTGCACTGTTGTCACCATGTAGGCTCAGTAGGGTATTGGCTGTATTACATGATCGTGGGTTGATGTCTTAAAACTGGACCTGGGTTTGTCATGAGTACTTCACAGCATGGGACGTGACCTTGTGTTAGCACAAGCTGCATATAGTCATTTGTACAGGAGGTAAATTACTTGGTCGGCCTTGTCCTGCAGGTACAGGTGTGCCCTGCTGGATGGGGCTTGCTGCAAGTATCCAACTGGTAATTTTGGAAATAAACTCAAAAAATGGTACAAAAATGCATTATTCATTTTCTGCTACAGCAATGATTTAAGATCTTAAACAATGCTCTACATCCTTACAAGAGAACACTTAGCTAACGATGCTACCTCTGAAATGCAGCACTGTTTGCATCCATGCAAGGGGATGCAGCGTGTTGACAGAGTGCCATTCCCCTGGCATCTGGTGATTGGGTAGTATGAAGTCCAGACTGAGGAGGGTGCACCCTCTGATAATGGGGATGCCCATCTGTCCACCAGCTTGGGGAACAAGTCTCAGTCGCCAGGTACTCTTGGAGATACCATGGCTGGCTGGTGCTTGGGGCTGACGATGTTGAAGCTGACTTTGAGAGCTGGGGCTGCGAAAGAGCTACACCATCAGGGGAAGAAGCCGGCAGAACCAGTGTTTCCTGCCGTGGGATGCAGGGTGGGCATGGCAGTGTGCACTGCTCCAGCCCTGTGCTGCCTCCCAGGGGTGCCTGGGCAAGCTGCAGCTGGAGCCATACATGCACTGTTCTCTGCCCCCGCTGTGATTCCTCCCCTCTGTGACTTTTAAGGCTTTTGGGCACCTGATCTGCAGGTGCCAGCAAGGTGGTGACATCCCATTGTGGCTCTGCTCTGTTGGGACCCCTTGTCCTAGCTCACTAACACCCATCCTGGGGATGGCAGCATGGCCCACTGAAGGATGCTGAGTGCAGCTCTGAGTGAAGACAGCGGAGCAGACCGAGAGGAAGCCCTGGCTGAGAAGTTGCTGTCATGCAGTGCTGGCAGGGAAGGGAGAAGGGGCTGCAGGGGGAGAGGCTTCGAACTTCTTTGTAAACAACAGCTCCCGTTTCCTCCTTTCCAACAGCTGATAAGAATTTAGCTCTTTGCAGCCGCTTGTGCTGACAGGGCACATTCTTGCGCACCCGCCGCTCCTCCGAATAATACTAGGAAAAAGCAGGGGGGAAAGTGCGGTGCCGGGGTGGGGGAGGGACAGGCCAGGGGCACTGGGATGGGGCCCGGTGCTGCACAAAGGCCCCCTTGTTGCTCCCAACATTCCTGCGACAGGGGCGCAGGGGCTGTTTACACCCAAAGTCCCCTTCCACTCGGCTTGCCGCCTGATTGACCGGACGAGAGGGGACCCGGGCAGGGTGGCACTGGCACCTCGCACCCTTCCCTGCGGCCCTTGTAAGAGTGGGGAACCTGGAGCAGCAGGGTGGTGATGCCAGGGAAGGGACTCTCCTGTCCCACTCTGGTGCAGAGGAATAGCTGTGCTGCAGGTACATGGCCATCAGGATCTCCCAGGAATGGGTTTGGCTTTGAACTCCTACTGGGATGCTCAGCTCTCTCTCTCAGGATAGCCTGCTGCCAGGATGGGCAGTCAGAGGGCTTGGAACCATTGGACTTTGCATTGCTGGGCTTTCCATTGCAGGGCTCGGCCCCTCAGCAGGGCTGTGGGAGGTTGTGGTGAAGCATGACTTGGAGAAAAGAGAGCATAGCCATTCATTGAAGGCTTGAGAGGAAGCGCACTTCCTCAAGAGGAGGCGGTCATTGCTGCAGTGGGAAGTGGCTCATGTGGCGTTGCAGACTACTGTCCGCACAGCTCTCCCGTGTGGGCAGGGGACAAAGGAGCGAATCCTTTCCTGGGTTTGGTAGTGGCAGTAAAGCAAGATGCCACCCATGGGCAAAAGCCAGGAAATTCAACCTTTAGTCCGTGCGTAAATTGTGTTACGGAACAAGCATTTTTCCCAATCCAGGTCAGCAGCAATATTGCTGTTAACCACCAATGTTCTGGCATCTCTTCCTGGGGTTGTTGTCTCCAGGTACTTTCAGGGACTAAATCCCTGTTTGTTTTGTTTGCCTGTTTTTTTTTCCTAAAGTAACTCTCCCACAGAGGATTGTATTGGCATTTGGCGAGATCTGTACAAACAATTATGTAATGGAAAATGTGCCCTATCGGACCATCGCGGTGGAGCTGGCAGCAGTGGCAGCAAGGGGAACAACATGCAGTGGCTTTATGCAAGAGAAGGGGCAGCGCATGGGGCTAGTGGCGATGCATGTGCCCACAGATCTGGCAGGGGCAGTGAGTGGGGAGAAAAGGGCCACGTCACCATGGTGGTCCCTGCCGGGAGCTCAACCTGGCGGTGCCACACTGGGGTGTTTGCAAGCGTGCTGCTGTGATCTTCCCACTTGCTCCCATGCCTGTGTTGGCAAGGTGGTGAAATGGTCTCGCTTTCCTTGGGGTTTTTTTCCACCCTCTTCTTTCCAAACAAACACGTAGCTGCAAGCGGGCAACTTCTGTTTTTGAGAGGAGACGTGTAACCTTTCAAAACCTCAACTTCTCCCCAGACTGTGCATGTTGTCACTTGTGCAACCTTCTGTTCAGCAGGAGTGTGAATGCAGCCCTTTGGGGATGTGCTAGCAAGAGGGGGTGACTTGAATTTTTTCTCTTTTCCTTCCAACCTCTCCTTCTGCCCATGCTCATGATGCCTTTCTGGAGCAACCCAATGCTTCAGCAACCTGCCACACACACAGGTTTGGGCAGTGGGGTCGGTAGGTGATGAGTGGGGGCCATATGTGTTGTGGGATGCAGCAGCAGCGGTACACATCTCCCATACGCTGTTGCTGCGATTGCACGCATATAGAAGAATACATGCACCTGCTCCTAAGCTGATTCCTGTCCCCCATCTTCCTTGGACATTGCAACCTGGATTGCCTTCACTGGCGTCATTCATATGGCTGTGGGCACCCAACACACCTGCCCTGCCTTTAAAGGGAGGGACTAATTCAGTGTGCTTGTTGGCCAAAAGCATTTACAGAGAGAAAGCTAAACCCCTCAGAGTGCTCCCTTTGCTGAGCCTTTACCAAGAGGGAACTGTTCTTTTCACCATCCCGCAGGGCTGACCAAAGGTTGTGTCTGAATTTTTTTCCTAAGAAAAAGAAAAGGAGGGTGGTGGCTTGGGGGAGATGAATGTGGAAAACTGAGCGTTTGACATGACTGCTGAAGGTGCGCTGCATGTCAGCTGCCCCATTGCCCTGTGCCCTGATGCTGCGCTTGCTCTCATGACCTATGAGTGCAGTGTCAGTGTGTGCGCATGGAGTAGAGAGCTCCCCGCCGTTGGGGGGCGCAGCTAATTGTAACAGAGAACGATGTCCTGCCACCAGGGGCTTTGCTCTTGCGGAGTCCATGGTGAAGTATGGACATGGGGTTTTGCATGCCAGTACTGCACACATGGGGTGTATTGTACATACAGGACTGTGCTGAACATGCAGGTCTGCATTGCACATGCATGTTTGTATTACACTTATGGGGCTGCTTTTCGTATGTAAGGCTGCTCTGCACACACAGAAAACTCCTATGCTTTGTACCTTGTCCTAAGGCACTTTGGGTGGGCATCCAGGGAAATTGGTCAGCACCTAGCAAGCTAGGGCCCCAAAATATTCAACCAGGACAAATACTTGTGCCTGCTTCATCCAGGGTGCAGGAGGGGATCGCAGGTTGTAAGTGGGGCCGGGGGGACTGTTTTGTTTGCTCCTGCAGGGAGGTGGGGGCTCAGCATGGCTTGGTGAGCAGCATTAGACATTGCATTTCCACTACTCACTCTCAATTTTTCCCATGCCCAAATTTTCCTGGATGGAATGTGGTACAGGATCCTGTTTGCAAGCCCCGTTGTTGCCAGCTCTACTCCCCATGCTTACAGCACCTTGTGCTGGGAAGAGGTGCTGATGGCAGCGTGTGGAGCCCTGGCTGCAAACCCCAGAACGGCATAAGCACATAACATATCACGCATGGAAGTGCAGAGAAAATCCCTTTGTTTTGGGCCAGTTTGTGTTTTGGAAGTTGCAATTCCCAAGCAATTTTTTTTTGCATTAGAAATTCAAATTTGCCCATGTCTTTTAGTTTGAGAGTGGAAGGAGGACCAGTAAAACTGATGTAAAGTTTTCCTCTGGAGTGCTTTGGCCATCATTAAGCAGTGATACGAAATGCACATGGTTGTTGCTACACTGGACTTGGGCTTTCTCTTCCTTCTGCAGGCAGAAACGGGAGAGGAGCCCTTATTAAAAGATTAAGTTTAATAGCTATTCTTGGCAGGTGTGGGAGCCTGTATTCTTTCTGCAGCTGTCTCAGAGCTGTCTCATCTGGTAAAATTTAGCCGCCTTGGTTCGCTTCACCTGCCTGAGTGTCGACCCAGCAGAGGGAAGTTGGCAGCTGCAATGCTGTGCTGCTTCTTTCTAATAAAACTTGCTTGCCAGGATCAACATTGGAGATGGTTGCAGTAATCGGCGCAGTGCTGGCGGCGGGGCTGGGCTTGAGCTTCCTTGCTTTAGCTGCGCCCAGAAAAGCTGCTTGTGCTGGAGATATGCGAAGAGAATAAATCACCTCCATAGAAAGTGCCTTTAATTAGTGCCGCGCACACATGGGGAGCCCTTTTGGCATCAACAGCATTTGTCTGGGACAGTCTTAAAGTGAAACTCATCTGGTTTGCAGGCGAGTGTCGGCTGGTTTGGGAGAAGCGCTACTGATTTTGAAGTGTGGACCTACCAGTCTCTGGTTGCTAGTGGAAGGATGACCGCAAGGGGATGGTGCTATTGAGGTGGGAAGAGGGTCCGATCCAGGTTGGCAGCTAACACTGGGGTCTCTATTGTTGCAGGTAGACCGGTGGGACGAAATAACAGGCGTATCAACCGTGGGATCGTGGAGGAATGCTGCTTTCGGAGCTGCGACCTGGCTCTGCTGGAAACCTACTGCGCCAAGTCTGTCAAGTCTGAGCGTGACCTCTCCGCCACCTCCCTGGCGGGCCTGCCGGCGCTCAGTAAGGTAGGAAGGCAGTGCCGGGATGGCAACGCTTCTCCAAAATAGATAGCAAGAGAAAAGATGAGAAGGCCATGGATGGGAGAGGACAAACCCCAGCTGCAGAGTTTGTTGCTCCTGCAGACCCTTTGAGATGGTCACTTTTGGCAATTCATGCTAAATACCCTGTAGAAAGTCATCTTTAATGAGGTAGGGGGCCAGAGGCGGGACAAATCATAGAATAGTTTGGGTTGGAAGGGATGTTTTAGTGTCATCTGGTCCAAACCTCCTTCAATGAGCAGGGACATTTTCAGCTAGACCATGTTGCTCAAAGCCCTGTCCAGCCTGACCTTGAATGTTTCCAGGGGTGGGACAATGTTTCCATGGGATGGATGGCGTTCAAAGAGAGGAAGCCCATCTGGAGGGCTCGCGGAGAGGCTAACATTGCGATCTCATCCCCTTGCAGGAGAGCTTCCAGAAGCCCTCGCATGTCAAGTACTCCAAGTACGACGTGTGGCAGAAGAAGAGCTCCCAGCGGCTGCAGCGGGAGGTGCCGGGCATCCTGCGGGCTCGCCAGTACCGGTGGCAGGCGGAGGGCCTGCAAGCGGCAGAGGAAGCCAAGGCTCTGCACCGTCCCCTCATCTCCCTGCCCAGCCAGAGGCCCCCCGCAGCGCGAGCCTCCCCGGAGACGGCCGGCCCCCAGAAATGAACCCTGACCGGCCGTCTCGATTTTTGATCTCCCGGGGAAGGGCGGGAGGACTGGCGAGACCCGGCCCCCGAGCCCCTCCGTCCCCGGGGCCGCCGAGCGGAGGAGCGGGGTGGCGGAGCACCCTCACGCCGCTCCGGCCCCAACCAAACAACTGACACAGCAAGGAGGGGATGGCGGCGGCGGCAGCGGCGGCGAGCAGCTCCCGCGGCATCGTCCTTTCGGGGTGGGGGGGAGGGTTGTTTCGTTTCCCAGGCCTGTTTCGTTCCCCTGCGCCCCCGGTATTCCCAAGCCTGTACTTGCAAAGGGACAGTTTGGCACTTGAACTTTTTGCTGCCGGGTGCTGCGTGACATCCTCGGTGCCAACGCCAGAAGACAAAAGAAAGAGCAAGAGGGAAAAAGGATCTGAAGTTAAAAGATCTTCTTAAACCTTTTTTTTTGTTTGTTTGTTTGTTTGTTTTGTTTTGGTTTGTTTTGGTTTTGCCTTTTTTTTTTTTTTCTCGAGAAGAAGAGTCCATTCCATGTCTTTCTTGACAATAAAGTGAAAAAATAAAGCAAAATGGGGAGAAATACTGAGGGATATAATTTTTTTGCCTCGTTCCCACCCCACTTTTTTCTTTTTCTTTTTCTTTTTTTTTTAATTTGGTTTTCTTATTTTTATAACTTTCATTTGCACCTTTAAAAGAAAAACGTACCTGCGAAGATGTTCCGAGGAGCCCCCATCTGCATTTTTGTGTGTGTGCTTCATTACAAGATTCCAAATCGACTTGCACCTTTTTGAAATCATCATGAGAAGGAGAGGAAGAGGAGAGAGAAAGAGAGAAAGATAGAAGAAAAAGGAAAGGAGAAGGAAGAAAAAAAAAGTGAGCTGTTGCTTACTTTAAATGGAGGAGGCGTCTGCATTGCACATTTGCCACGGATTTAGTTGATTTATATATATAATATATTATATAACTTTTTTGGCAAAAAAAGCACTATTTTTATGGGACATTTTGTGTAGTATCTGAAGAGGGATTGTAATGTTTAAAATGTGTTATGGTGCTAAAGTAAGTTGGAAGGGAAAAAACCCAGAAATAGCAAGGGAGGGTGGGGAGGGAAGGACAAGATAGCGAATACTGAACTTGAAATTTTAACTTTTCGTTTTAGGAAAAGTGTGATAAATGTGTTTCTTTTCTCTTCTGAAATATAGCTTGGTCATGACCATATGAGCTAGTTGGCTGTTACTCATGTACACAGATGCACGCACACACAGAAATACATCGACACGCATCCTTTTTAAAAAAAAAAAAAAAAAAAACAAAAAAAAAAACCCAAAACAACCAAAACCACCACAATTCAGACTAAAAGGGAACTGTTCTAGAGACAAACTATTTTGAATGGTGAAGGTGTCACCAGTTACAACTCAAGGCCCTGCTTCTGCTTGGACCCCCAGCAGAGCTTGACTTCCCGAGCCACAGGGGACCTACCACTTTTCTCCCCATCCTGCGATGCTCCGGCGAGCGGGTGAGACAGTGGCCACCACCGCCAGGCCCGGCAGAAGCACCAGCTCCCTGCCCCACCATCTCCTTTTCCTTCTCTTGCCCCTCATGTCCTTCTCGCTGGACCCACCCTCCCTGCCCCATGCCCCCCACCCTTCTCCTTGGGCCCCCCCCAGGGCTGCAGAAGAGGAGGGCTGCACCGGGTGGCTGCAGGGCTCGGACCACTGCATGGGATGGGGGGGAAGGCAAGTCTCTGGCTTGAGGCCTGGGGCTCAGTGAGTGGATGGATTTGAGAGGTGGTTGAGGGCTGTAAAATAGGTTGGTTTTAAAATAATATATATTATCTGTCTAGGAACCATAAAAAGGGGGGAATCAATTACATCTCCCTAATATACTCTCACTTGCTAATAAAATGGGGACACTCTGTTAACCAGTTCTGTACTTGCTTTGTCTTATATATCCATACATTTAAAACATAAAAAAAAAAAAGACTACTTGAATTGTATTCTATTTCGTGATTTGGAGGGGAGGGCTAAGGGGAGTCTTGAGCGGGGGAGGATTTTAATGTATAATCCTTTTATTTGTTATTACCTTGCAATGTTGAGCCATGAAGCCTTTGTTTAAAAAATATGGCACTGCAATACACAACAAAGAAAATCCTTTATTTATTTTATTAAATATATATGGAAAGAATGAAAATCGGTCCAAATTAAAGGGGGGGGGGAAGGGAAGGAGGGGGAGAAGGCAGAAGCAATTGCAAATGATTGACTTTTTTTTTTTTTTTTTTTCCTTTTCATGTGTCTTTTTTTAAAAGAAACCTAGTTTTTATTTTTTAAAAAGAGAAGTAAAAGCTTTCCTGGATGCTTTGTACCAAAAGAGAAAAAAAAAAAAAAAAAATGAAAATCTGTTTAAGCAAATAAATATCCATCCAGAATATGAAGCCTGACTTTTGCTTTTGCTTTTCATTTATTTTTGCTCCTGGGGTGAGAGTTGGGTGGGAAGAAGGCCACGCTGAGTGTCATTCTTTGTGGAGGAGCAGAGTGTGCGGCAGCTTCATTTTTTCAGGGCTCGAATCTGCAACAGAGGGTGATGTGCCTTTAAAACCAACCATGAAACCTCAATCCCATAGCAGATGTCCCTCTGAACCCACTGAGATAAATAAGCGCTCAGTGATTCTTGGTCAGATTTGGGGGGGGGGTTCCCAGTGGTTGTTGGTATTCGTTTAGCTTTTACTGTTTTGGGCTGTTCCCACATACCCTTAAAGGTGGACAGGAGCTGAAGATGTGCCAAAGGCAAAAAAGAGAAAAAAAATGTTGTATCTAGTTGGCTTTCATAGTAGATAGTACTTCTCTGGTTTCTTGGAGTCAATATAAGCTTCTCTTAAGTTTTCAGGGATCTTCATGTGCTACTTTTTATCACATGCAACCATCATGAACAAATAGGAGGTAAAATACTACAGTTCTAGATTGGTAGTAGAAAAATTGATGTGCAAGGCCCAAGCATCCCTAATCCCTCAAATCAGGGCAGTCCATCTGGCATGACCAGGGACCCCAAGTGTCACTGTGGAGTAAGGGACATGAGTAAGGACCTCACCAAGCCCAACCTCCTGCCCCAGATGACTTTTCTGCCTCACAAGTGGAGTTGCTGATTTAGACACTTAAAAATAAATGTTTTAAACCAGTTCCTTTAAAAAATTCACAGTAAGCAAAGCAACCTTTTTTTTTTTTTTTTTTTTCCTCAGAATTTGAAATTTGTGTGGTTGATTAGGAGGGGTTTTGCACAGATGCAGGGCTGGCTTCTTCCTTTGGACATGTGTTTCATTGCAGGTGGAGAAAGGCTGTGTCTGCCTTCCTGTCCCTGTCCAGTCACCCACTGCAGAACTCTGGTTTTCTTCACACTGAAAGGTGTCACTGTGAAGGGTGAGGACTGAACTCATCACAGCTTCTGGTAGCCACTGCTGGAAATTTTGCCTTTGGAAGCTTTCTTTGCTGTGTAAACCTCTGTTATGGAAGACATTTAGAGATGATAAAAGCAAGCAAAACTTCAGCTAAATCTCTTGCCTGCATACCCCAAGGAGCAAAGCAGCAATGCTGGAAGCACCGTAAAAGGGTGATGGTGTTGTTTCCAAGCGTGGCTCATCCTTAACCCTGCTTTCTGTCTTACCCTGTCGTGGGTGACCATGGGGCCAGATCAGGGCAGTTCCTTTCTTTTTTGATACCAGGAGACTGTTCAAAATGTGCCATCCTGCCTTTCGGCTTGGCAGGGACTGCCTTCACTTGCAAGGAAAGACTCAAGCAGCCACAGGGACCTCTGAGCCTGGTCCTGGCCAGTGGGTGGGAAATGGGTGAAACTGGACCTTGGCTTCAGCTCGAGTTTATCCTGTTGCCTGCAAAGCCTCTTTGCAGGTTGGCAGATAAATCATGGACATAGCTTGAAAATCTCAGACTGCAGGCTTGAGAACAAACACAGGATACCGTGTTTGCTCAGATGGCTGGGCAGAATTGACTCTCATCTTTTGTTATGATGCCTCTACATACCGATACAACTCCAACTTCTTAGCTGCTGGGTCACAAGAAGCACAGGAGGCTGTAGCAGTGGCCAGCTGTGATCCCTGGGGATCACACATGGAAGGTCTGGACACTCAACACACTTCCACATCCAGCCCAGCTGGTCCAAGGGCTTCCACATGCTGCTCTGCTGATACACAAGAAGGTGGGGAGGCAAAGGAGAATTTCAGCAGAGAAGTCCTAAAATGCCACCTTATAGTCCCAGAAAAGACTGTGAAAGTCAGCCCCTCGCCCTAGCCCAGCCCTAGATCTGGCCCCTGGGTCTCAGTATGGTCATGTAGCTCTGCAGGGAGCAAATGCCAAATTTTTTTGTCAAAAAGCATCTCTTCAGAGCGCATTTTCCCAGTATGATACACACAGGGATACTGGGAAAGTGCAGCTTGCTGTTCTGAAGTGGCCAGATTCTTTTCAAGACCTGTAAATCAATGTCCCTAGACAGGGGCAGATACAGGGGGAAAAACTCCACCAACTAATACACACTTTTCCCTTCTTTTCACCTTCTACATTATTTTTAGCATTTATTTTATTTTATTGTTTTATTTTTATTTATTTTATTTTTATTTAATTTTTGATCCAGAAAGCAGCTGAACTGTTTTGCCAGCTTTCAGTGAGTCATACTAGTGCCATCAGGATAGACTGAGCCTCCAAACTGGTTCCTCTACCTCGGTATCTCATAGCAGCTTCATCCCTTTCATATTGCCTGCTCTCAAAACATTGTTTTTCAGTGATGTATCTGCACTAAATGAAAGGAAGAATCATGTTTGTTGTTTTTTAAAGTATACCTGATTCTCTTGTTGCATGAATTATTGTCCACTGATGTTTACATGGCTGTGGGGAGGCCTGGGAAAAGTATTGATGTATTGGGGGTTATTTCACTTGCGCACACTCAACAGTAGACAAGATTCGGATGGTTTTTGCATGTATTGCACTTCTCATTTGTAATGCAGTATCTACCAATAAAGCAAAGTAACTACAACAACCGTCTGACATCTGGTATCTTTTTTTTTTTTTTCCCCACTTTAAGAGCAAGAGAGCTGTAAACCACTTTGAGGCTGGGATAGCACAGCAATTCCACAGGTCCCAGTGCAGGCGATGTGGGAGCCCCAGTCTGCAAGACAAACAGACTCCATGTCCTGTCTGTCATTGCCACCGATGGCCTGTGAGTGGCCCTTACTCCTTCAAGGCACTGAGGATGCTTTGGCTGTCAGTGGGCAGTGTGCTGTGGGAGACACAACTTCAATCTTGCAAAAAGGCACAGGTCCTCACAGGAATCTTGGCCTGCTTCACTACTACACTCCCAGCTGCACATATCCCAAGGAATGTTCATTAAAATCATGTCAGTATTTGCAGAGAGCCCTGTCAGAGACTCTTTCCTTGTCCTCTTCTGTCTGCCAACAATGGACTGAAAGCTGAAGTTTCCAACCTGCCAGGCTCTGGCTGAGCAGCAAGCAATAGCCTGAAGGCAGGAAATTTCTGAGCTAGGGTGGTTTTTGGCTTGGGCAGCATGAGAAGTCAAACCTGACACTCAAAATGAGCTGTTCTTGTCTTAATCTGGCTGTTTGCAGCCCCGGGTTTGGGTTTCCAGGACAGGGAGAGCATGCAGTAGCGATTGGAGGTGAGCAACCCTATTGTAGAGTGTCCATTTCTATGTGTGTTCTCCAAAAAGCAACATAGCAAGCAGCATTGACTAGAAAGAATTAAGCATAAGACAGTTTCAGATGAAAAAAAGACACTATTCAAAATATCTGAGTAATTGACAGATAGCAGCAAGAGACACATGCTGAGCTTACACTCTGTCACCAGCATTAGATCACCTCTTTCACTTTACAAAGTTACTAGAGATAAATTCGGCTTGTACTGATTTTTCAGAGCTCTCACATCTATTTCATGAACCTGCTTGTGCTTCTTTGCTGGCTAGCTTTAGGAAGAGCAGAGCTCACAATTTGGGACAGTGAGATGAAATAATAAAGCAAAGTATTTTCATGCTTTTCCATGGGAGAAGTGCTTGGACAGCCTCTTTGCTTCCCTGTCCTCCTACCAGTTTGTTTAGATGAAACTCATGCTGTAAAAGACCACAAGCTTCCGCTGTGTCAGGCTTGAAAGTAATTGGTTTAGGAAGGCTGACGAGACCTGGGGATCTTGCTATAAGGCTTGTTATTGCAAACAAATATTGTTAAAGAAATTAATAATGCATTAACAGAGATCTTCCCCAAAGCACCCAGGTTTCTTGTCTCATTGCCTTTGCTGGCAGGCCAATGATGTCTTATCACATCTGGTGGCTAGAAACCATCTCCAGACGACCAGATGAAGCCATCCTGATGATATGTCAGCCCTGTCTTTTGTCTTCTCTCCTCAGGTGAAGAAATCATTTCCTTCATTTCACCAAGGTGCTATTCCAAGTTCAGCCAGCATTCTGGATAAAATTTTCTTAAGCTCCCTGTGAGATGAACAGGGACCTCTAATGGTGCCCCTCCAATTTCTAGGACAAAGTATGTCCCATCATCCCCCCTCACAAAAAAAAAAAAAAAATTAAACATTAAAATTAAAAAAAAATCACCAGGAATAGGAATTTAGGATACTTGGTTTTCCCATCTCAAGCCAGAAGGGTACACTGATAATGGTAATCTTTGTTTTCTTCACAGCTGGGGCATAGCTGCAGAGGGAGGGAGGCAATTAAGAGAATATTAAGACTTCATCTTCCAAGACGTTGTTGCTTCTGTTCCTCCTCCCGCTCCCCTCTGTTCCTCATGCTTAGCAAAGAAAGCGGCAGGAGTATTATTTCTCAAGGCCTACACTGACGTCAATACATGGGGTATTTATTTATGAAATCGAATCTAACAGTGGGGGAGAGAGGAGCGGAGGAAGATGGACGCACAGAGCTAGCAGCTGCCAAGTTATAATAGAGCAGCAACCTCCCAGTATTTTTCTACCCTCTTTCTGGGGGAGGGATGCAATGCCCAGAGATTCGGAGGCCCAGGAAAAGTGAGACAGAAAAGAGGAACAGAAAAGGCAGGC
Source organism: Forpus xanthops (assembly GCA_032466535.1). Lineage (NCBI taxonomy): Eukaryota > Metazoa > Chordata > Aves > Psittaciformes > Psittacidae > Forpus > Forpus xanthops. The sequence continues at coordinate 129,455 of JASSUY010028357.1, read as the reverse complement.
TTAGCATTGAGAGAAAAGGTATGGTAAAGGAAGGATTTGAACAAGATAAATAGCCTGTTTCTGATTCTGGGGTATTTAGGTTCAGTGCTTGTGCAGAGAGGTTAACACTGCAGACACTTGCCTTCAGGCTGGCTCTGACCAGGCTCTAGAAGCTCTTTCTTCTCAACCTCATTGGTATTTATAAATTGGTCTTTAAAAATAAGAGGGAAATTCCAGCCAAATAAATATCTTCTCCTTTCATTGACCCATTCTTGCTCCCTGTTTCACACTCAGGCAGCAAAACAGCTGTCTGGGAAGCCCTGCACTGAAGTTAACATGAAGATTAAATTATCCCCTGCAGACAATGAGAAACAGTTTGTCCATTGATGTTACCATATGCAGAAGCATAGAAAGATGAAGCTCAGAAGAGTAGTTTCTTTTCTTCCCAAGAAGATAACAAGCCCCAGTGAGAGCACCCAGACTGGGGAGGAAAGCCTGAGAAGCTTGAGGAACACATATGATCATGACAATATCATGCCTTCCCCTTCAGTTCTTGCAGGTGTTGGGAGGAAGTGCTTTGGGGCATCCCTCACCAGCCTGGAAGTCATGCATGCATATGCAGTCCTTCAGGGATGGAAGTTGAGGAGGACAACTTTTGCCTTTGCCTCACCAGCTAGTAAACATACATAGGTCTGGGCAGGAGCAGGCGGCTAAGTGAGCATGGAAATCAAATTCCTCCTCTTTAACCCTCTGGGCTCCTCCAGGCTTGTTGCTGGAAAGCCTTCTCTGTGTAGCTTCTCTCCCAGCTGGAAGAAAGCCTGTTAAACAGCATGACGGACAGCTGAAGGAGCCCAAGTTTGTTGTCTCTGCCTTTCCTGGGATTCCCTTGCAGACTTCCCATTACCATGCACAAAGAGGAGACGATGCCCTGGGTGAATTCCTCCCTGCAAAGGCTCTGTTCATGCACTTGCAAACCACATCAAGGTGTCAGCCAGCTCTAAGCTTATTGTTTCTTCAAAATAAGGGAAGAGGGACATGTTCTGGAGATCCCTTTACAAGCCAGTTATATAATGGCACAAGCCTGACTGCCAGCAAATTGTTGCTCCGAGCCAGGGAAGACAACCAGATTGCCTTGCAGGGCAGCCAGCATGCACAATGCAGGCTTTGTGCCACACTGCCACCAGCCCCGGCATGTGCAAGCGAGCCTGGCTCACCCATCTTTGAAGGAAGAGGTGAGGAGGAAAAGCCCCTGGCTGCAAAGAGGCAGCACTCACAGCTCAGCGAGTACCCCCGCTCCTGGACAGGGATCTCTACAAAGGGCTGGGGGCGCCAGGGATGGAGCCTGTCTGCGAGCACTTTCCTGTCCCAGCAGTGAAGGGATGACGGTAAATCGGTTGCGCTGCAGGGCAGAGATGGTGCTGACCCCTCCACTGAAAACGGGATGGGAAGTTTCGGTGTCTGGCTTCCTGCGCTTCCTGGTGCACTGACACATTTAGGCTCTCGCTGAAAGTCCTGGCACTGCCTGCAAAGTGAGTGAAAAAAATGTGGTATCTGGAGATGGGAAATACCAAACCCTCTCAGAAATGCGCGGGTGGAAAGGGAAAGGTGGTTTCCGGGTGAACTTGCATTCCTGTCCTCAATGGATGTGGATGAGAACAGGGCTTTGGAAAATTCAGAGTCTGGACTGATGCAATGCAACTGTGGATGAACGACAGCTGGGTCCTGCTCAGAAACACACCTGAGCCACAGTATGCTTCTAGTAGGGTTATGCTACCAAAACTGCATGCCTGGCCAAGGGGGGAGGGACCTGCTACTGCTGTCCTGTTGGCATGGTGGGGCTGGGACATGCCATGGAGCTGCATATGGAAGGCATTCCTCAGCTCTCCTACATGCAACAGCGGCCCTGGTTTCAACACACAATAATGCATGGAGAGAAAAGACTAAAAAAAAAAAATATCTGATGCCGTCAACAGCCACAGATTAATTCAGTGAAATCACTCATTGCTGTGAGGAGTTAGTGAAAGAAAAACACTGGGAAGAGAACGGCTATCTCTATGATGAATATGGGTACACATAGCTGCATTTCACAGGGGAAGTGTTGATAAACATCACTAAACCCTCATGTTTCAGAGGAGCTGAGTGCTGATAGCCCTGGGGCAGAGGAGACTTCTGCTGACAGCTTGCTAGGGCGCTGCAGCTCACACTGAGCACTTTCACCTTGTCCTCTGCAGTGCTGCCACTGGTTTCCTGCGAAGTGGAGTGTTTTATTAAATGCAACACTGCTCTCAACCAGTCAAGAGGTTCCTACCTCCCTGGAAAAAGGTGCCATAGACTTTTTTTCTGTCAAGAGCATGGAAAGCATCTTTATGGTAGAGACACTGGCTACAAAAACTATGTGTAAATGTCCGCACTGCAGAAATACAGGTATACCCTCTGCTTGAAGAGCTTCTTCAGTGTTCATAAAGCCCACATGCTCTGAATGCCCAACATACCGTTTACTGGATGTTCAACACATCCACATGTATGTCAGTAAAACCCTAATGGCAAACATACACTTGCCTAATACACAATACCACCCTCAGCCCAGTCCAGTGAAAACAGTTCCCTTTGGAAGTGAGTCATATTTCTTCATCTTTAGATCCACTTCAAGCAATTTATCTTGCAGACTTTCTGACTACATTTACATAAAACGCATCCTTCCTTCCTTTCTATTCCTGTTCCATGCATGGGGTCATTTTAGATGGCATGTTCAGAGGTCACTGTGACACACACACACACACACAGAGCAGAGAATATGCTATGCTTTTGGTACATACACAGCAACGTTTATGCAGGTGGCAGGCGCTTGCTTTCCTTGGGCACTTACAACAGATTTACATGCCAGTACAATGAAAGAAAAGGCTAAGATGCTTGTCACTGACAGAAACATCATAAGTTTGCCTACAAAGTGCAGCTTGTACACGTGAATAACATCACAAGACCCCTGGAAATAAATTTGGGAACATGGGTTACTGGCAAAGTTGAAGAGGTGTAAAGGAGGTTGGGAGGGTGAAGATGCTTCTAGTAATGGCTCATGCACATGTACAGAATGGTTAGGAACTGTTCCTCCCTGGAATTTAGTGCAGGCTATTAATTATATCCCCATAGTTCTGCCAACACATAACACTTACAGCATTAGAGCTGGAACTCAAGCTCTGAGCAAGCTGGAGGCTTTCATTCACAACTGCAAGATGCACCAAGACCCTTTGGAGTCTGAGGGCAAGTGAGGTCATATATAAAAATAGCCCAAGTCCTTTGCAAATCCCACCTTGTGGCTTAGTTTTCTTATCAACTCAAACAGGTATCTTCAGGTAGAAAAAGAAATTACTGGAAGGTATATGAGAGAGGTTTCTGAGCTTGTGAGTGGCGTGGGAGCCGGAATGGGGTAGGCTTTGCTGTCTTCCTGTACAAGAGCAGGCAGATTTACATGAAGCTAGTAAGAGGCAGGCTGAAAATTTAGTAAGAGGCAGGCAGATTTACATGAAGGCTGAAAGACAAAGAGAACGAGATGGCTCTTCGTGCAACAGGTAGTAGACTTGTGGATCTTCTTACCAAAGGATATTGTAGATATAAGAAGTTATATGAATTCAAGGAGAGTTCACGGAAGAGAAATCCACTGAGAGTTGCTAAATTCATAGAAGCCGTATCTGGCTCAGGAAGTTCCTGAGCTGAAAATAGTTGGAGGCTGGGAGAGCACTGAGGGGAAGTATTGTATATGTTTGCCCTTGTTCTCACTTCTCCCTCGGCTTCCACTCATGGGCCCTGTTGGGGTCTGGATGTAAGGTTAGACAGACCTCTGGTCTAACCTGGTAGAGCCTTTTTTATGTCCTTATGTACCTACATATTCATGAGGGATGGCTTTATCATATTGCATGGTTACTTCCCAGAGGTTAACATCTTCAAGCATCCCCATCTACTCTACATTCACTGCAGTTCAGGCACCATGCAGACCATTTTCCAGGTCGCAATTGACAGAGCAGCTTATAAGATTGTGCCTGCTGGTAGACAAATCTGTTGAATATCTGAAGGTTTGTGATGCCTACTGTATGCATCATCTCCAAGTAGGCCATCACTCTGCAGTTTGATGTTATCAAGTGTTTGGCAATAGCATTTATGTTGGACACTGCTACCCCTCTTTCCTCCTTGTTGTCCCGTTTGTCCCTATCTCAGCAAATGATGTGAACTCAACAGTTTGCAATAAATTGCAATTTCGCTCTGGTCACCAGTTTGCCCGCTTTGGTCTGAATTTGGCTATGGAAATTAAGTCCTTTTTGGTATCTGCATTAGAACATGCTGAAGCTGCCGACACAGTGCATGTCTCAGATGACCTGCTTTGAGACATTATTTATCCTACTTGGGATACGTTTTGAAGGCTTTATTTGTAGCTACAATAGTCAGTGCTTTTTTCACCCCTCTTCCCTGGAAGATAGTATTTGAAAGATAAGTCTTTGTATAAAACCTAAGCAGCCTTGTTAGTCTTTCCTTCACATCTTCCCAGTTGCTCCTTTGAGGTCTTCTGTCCTAGGTCTCTGATAAACTGCTGCAAACCAGGAGAATCAGGATGGCAGTGACCTCTGATAGGGAATTGGGAAAAAATGGTCTGGAAAACAAACAAGAACAAAAAAAAAAAAAAAAAAAAAAAAAAAAAAAAAAGAAAAGATGTGTATCTGGAGCCCCTTTCTTTCAAACAACTAGAAGGCAAAGCAGGCTACACCGAAAGCAATCTTCTGAGATAAGTACATCGGTTCAAGATTTTGGGGGCTTCATAGCAAGCCATCTGTTGTGGAAACAAAAAATCTAGCTCTATCACAGTTCAAAACTCGCTGGGGCTGCTGATGTCTGATTGTCAGCATGTTTGCAGTACTGCAGGGATTACATGATGTGCACCAATTGCCCTAACTTTGCTATCCCTTTTCTCACACCAACTGTGGATCCCACTTGAGGAAGCTTCAAAATTATCCAAGTGCCACCCAGAGATCTCCAGTAGTGGATTGCTGCTTTGATGGCTAGAGTACGATTTCTGCCTCCGGTAGCATTCACATTGTTCTCAGGCTTTTTACTTTATGCTGCTGCTCACATAATGGCAGGAGCTATTCTTAGCTATGGGGAGCCTAATCTTTAAGAAAAGAAAAATCCAAACAACCAAAACACCCCTCTGTGAGCCATTTCCACAACAATAACTTGTAACAGGGAGGAAAGAGAGTAGGCCAAAATATGTAACCCTCCTCACCAAATAAGGACCCTTGTAAAGGCAGCCCTGAGCTGCAGGGCTTAGGAAGGACAGGGAGGGCTTTGGAGTGGAAGAGTGAATCAGCATCGCCATCAGGTCACACCCACATGAATAATACCTCTCACTTCCCTTGAATTGTACATTGTGATAAAAAACTAGCTGCCTTTTTTGGTATTCCAGCGTCTGCCTGAGAAGAGCCGGGGTGAAATTAGGTTTCCTGTACCTTAATAAATTAATTTAGTTTGAACTAAAAATGAGGCACGTATACCGTCAGGAGCCAAGGGGCCTCAAATGACATATCTGCCTTTTAATCCTTTTTTTCCGTGTGTGCTTGGTGAGTTGAATAAAAAGTATTTTCTCCACAATCTTTAAAGTTTAGCACTGCAAGCAACGACACTGATTGCATGCAAGTGCATGCAACTTCAAGGTGATGTCATGCTGCCATCTGCTCAGCTTCTTGGGACCCCATGAAGGCATTCCTGTACCACTGGAGAAATATTAACTCTTTCATTTGTTGTCCTTGAAGTTTTCTCTCTTAATGGCTGTTCTGGCCCTATCAACTCCCCTGACTTCCCTCTGAGCATCTGAAGAACACCCTGGCTCATGTTACCCTTTTATTGTGCCTCATGGCAGGAAAGATGCAGGCCCTACATCTTATCTACTAATGGATATTGCAGCAGAGATCCTGGGTGAGAACAGGCAAATGAAGCCAGGACAAAACTGTACTTCCAATAGGGAGTCACAAAATCCTCATGTTGAAATGTTATGTTTTTCTTCAGAGACCCATAACAAGTTTCCCTCTCACAGAGGTAACATGGATGAGAATTTCCATGGTGCCTATGAAGACACCATCTTTATCTGAAAGTAACTCAAGATAAACTTGGTTTTTGGGAAAGTTTTCCATGCCAGCTGGTGAAAGCTGCTAAGCATCTTGGACAATCTGACTGAGATTTACACTTTTAAGCTCTGTCCTGCTAAAAGAAGTTTTTTCAGTTTTACCATGAGATTAGCTCTGTCCCTTTAGTTGTATAGATATAGGACTGGCAGGAGACTAAAGTGCCCAGTTAAAAATGAACATGTATTGTTGCTTGCTTCATTCAGAGATACCCATTTCAACTTGTAATACACAATATAATGGGAAATAGATGGAAAAAATGTATAGAAAATAGGGTTGTCAGAGTAAAGGGATGGTGTCAAAATCATCTTCAGGCCCACCTTAAGATTGCTTTCACATCTTAAAAGCAACTGGTTTTAGAAAATTTTCAGTCAAAATTGGTGCCAACTCTGATTCATAGACAAGACTCTACTGCATGAGGTCTTTCTGTATTTTCCACATCTCTAGGGATATAGAAACTGGTAGTCTGACAATATCTTCAAATATCAGAAGGAGTCATGAGGCTTTTCACCATAATTTTCTGCCATCTACTTTTTCACCTGTAAACCCCTGCCACATTCAGCAACTCAGTAATATGCCTGGGAGTAGACAGAAGGCTCTTTTCCTGCCAAATAGAGACTTGAAATCTCATAAATAAAACCTCATTTTTTGAGGTGGGATAAACCTCAGTCATCCTATTAGCTCTATATTTTGGGAGGTGGCACTGCTTACCCCACTGGGTTTTTCTGCATTAGTTCTCTGACTGCAGTCATAAAAAAATCCATTAAGCTACTCCTGTTACGATTAGTGCCACCAGTCACTCAGTACTACCTGCAAATGGCAGAGCACCAACTAAGGGTGCACTGCAAGTATTCTCTCAGGGCTGTGTTGTACAGTTATGCATTGACATTGTCTTCTGAGACTAACAAACTTAATTCTTAATGAAGAGTTATCTCGTGCTTTTAAGAAATGCACCTTCCCCAGTGCACTGCCATGCTGCATGAACTTACTGCTTCACCCTGTCATAATAAAAGATAAAACCTCCTAGCTCTTGTGCTGCTCCCCTAGTTTCCTTGCCTCTGACCAGTATGTTTTTGCGGGCACCCACAGGCTCAGCTACTAAGTCCACAGAGGAAAGATGCCTCTGAAAGCTCTAAGCAGACCAAGCTCTGAGTCTGCAGCAGGAGCCCCTTCACGGTACCATATTCATTGGCATCACATTCTCTTCCCAGCCGGCTGGAAGGAGCCTAGAATTTCCAACTCTCCTGTCCTTCTTCCCTTTTAAAGTGGAATTTCAAGGAAATGTGTCAACTGTCTAGGTAAAAAAAAAAAAAAAAAAAAAAGAAAAGCCCAAAAAACCAAACCAAACCAACCAAAAAAACCCTAAATAAACAAAAACCCACACAAAAGACAAACAAATAAAAAACAAAACAAAACACAAAAACCACAGAAGAAACAACCATCAGGAACATCCTGGAATTTCCTAGTGATTGCTGATAACAGTTGAAAGCCAATGAAGAGCAGCATCAATGATTATGATGATTAATGTCTCTTTCCATATGAATACTACCCAAGAAGGAGAGATTGTGTGCCTTGAGAGAGCAGCATCCTTTTTCTTGCTCATCTGCCTCTCACACAGACCTTACTATGTGTTTTTAAATCTTAAATATGGCTCATAAGAAGGTAAGTCCTCCTAGACTTGCAGGTTGTGTTGCTATTCTAGGCCTGTCCTCTGCAGGCTGGTCAAAATTAAAACGACAATATTTTGGGTTCTTTCCCTCCTCTTCATTCCCCTCTCTGCTAAGGGGACTCATTTTAACTATTATTTAGGAAAAGACAGCTGCTTCCTGTTTGTATCATTAATTTATTTTGTTTCCTGAAGGGAAGCTTTGGTGAAAAGAATCTGTGGATAGCTGGAACGTCTCACAGAATATCACTGGCTGCATGGGCCAAGTTTAAATACAATAGCTAGGTTTATTTTTAAATGATTATTATTTTTCTAAGTCCATGCCAAAGCAGAGACTAAAATTCTAGCACACGTCACTAAGCTTTTACAGTAAATTCTGCCTTTCCTACATAACTCCTCAGAAAAGAGACAGGCATTCTTAGTTACAACAAAAGCTAAAACACCAGTTTCTCTCCAACTATTATGAAAACCAAGGCCAGAGGGAGAAGAGGTGCGGTTCTCTTTCTCCAGTTTCTCAAAACCTCACACTCTGGTGAATTTGATATGTTGAAATCATGCCTGGCATTGTGATAGCCTTCTACAATAAGATGAGCGGCTCTGTGGATAAGAGGTGTACAGTGGGTGTTGCTTATGCTAGTTTTAATGAGGCTTTCAACACTGTCTCCTATAACATACTTACAGACAAACTGATGAAATATGGATGACATAAATGGACAGTGAGGTGGCTTGAAAGCTGGCTGAACTATCAGGATTGTGATCAGTAGGATGAAGCCCCTCTGGATAGCAGTCACTAGTGGTACACCCAAGGGCTCCCCCACTGTGTAAACATCTTCATTAATGACCTGGGTGATGGGACAGAGGACATCCTTGACAAGTATGCAGGTAATACAGAAATACGAGGAGTGGTTGATAGAGCAGATGGTTGTGGTGCCATTCAGAGGGACTTCAAGAGGCTGGAAATATGGGTCATCAGGAGTCTCACACTGTTCATAGGGAAATGGGTAGGGGAATAACTTCACAGACCAATATGAACTGGGGGCTGATCAGTTAGATGGAAAGCAGCTCTGCAGAAAATTACCTTAAGGCCCTGGTGTGCAATAAGCTGACCATGAAACAGTCCATATGGCCTTATGGCAAAGATGCTGAGAGCATCCTGGGATGCATTAGCAAGAACACTGTCAGCAAGTCAAGGGAGATGTTCCAGAGCTCATAAACTGTATTGAGTACTGGGTGCCCCGATACAAACCATGGATGTACTGGAATAAGTCCAACAAAGAGCCCCCAAAATGTAAAGAGATTGCAACATCTGTCACACAGAGAGGGGCAGAGAGAGCTGGGACTGCTCAGCTTGGAAAAGGACTCAAGGGGGATCTTATCGCCATGTATAAATATCTGATGGAGAGAAAGGAATATGGAGAGAAACTCTTCCCAGTGATGCCCAGTTGCAGGAAGACACACCATGAGCACAAGCTGAAAGAAAGGAAATTCCATTTAAACATAAAATTTATTTTTTTCTTTAGCTGTGAGGGTGGTTTTTACACTGGCACATGTTGTCCAGAGAGGTTGTGGAGTCTCCATTCTTGGAGATACTCAAACCCCAACTGATCAGGGTTTTAGGCATGCTTTAGATGACCCTGCTTGAGCGGGGCACTTGGAGTATATAATCTCATGAGATACCTTCCAACCTCAGCTACTCTGTCATCATGTGAACCCAGGACTGACAAGAGGACCAGGAGCAAATGAGGTGCTAGACCTCTTCTAGACCAGTGGTGAGGCACGAGTCATACGCTTGATGCCACCATTGATTATGTGAGGAGCTTGGAGCTCCACCTTGCCCCTAGTCAGTTCTGTTACAGCATTTTTGAAGGCTATTAACACTACCCATTTTCAAGCTCCACTCAACCCCTGTTCAATATCTCATTGTTTCAGCAATCTCATCCTTTCCATTCATTTCAGCTCAGAGGTGCCCACTGGCCCCAGCAACCTCGTTGCTGCCCAGTCTTCCTGCTGCATGGAGTTATTTGGCACCAATAGTATTGACCTTTTCACAAGACCAAAGGTTATAGGAGGTTTTACTTATTGCACATGAAATAACCCCTTGCCCCCTGCCCTGTTTTTCCTGGTTTCCTTTCTTATGGCTTTTTCTCTCCTTCACTAGGAGCTTCCACATGCCAAGTGGCTTTAACAGAAACCATTAAACTTGAGAAAGAAAAATTGTACAAGTCTTCTACTCACTCTTCTTATACTGAGTATAGCTTAAAATGGAGTAATAGTTATTTGTTTCCTTAGAAGAGTATTTACACTACAAATTCAGCCATGAGAGGTTGGATATGCTAAGACATACTCCAAAGAGCAGGGTTGTAATGGCTTAACAACAAACTGGGCAAATTTTTATATATAGGGAAAACTACACATTATTCCTTGCACATCCAATGACTAAAATGACTGATGGTTTGCTGCATCATGCTCTTGGAAAACAACTTCATCTTGAAGTGAACACTTAGTTTGGCAAAGTTAGAAACTACTGAAAAGCAGTCTTTTAACAAAAGTACCAGATAACTTTTTGTCTAAGCTAACATTGCTCACAGCAAACTGCTGCAGGATTTTCAGCAGATAGTGATTCCTGCACATCATGGGGCTTGTGTAGAGAGAGAAAGATAGGGTGAGCAATGTGCTTGAGAGGGCATGACCTCCTACACCACAAAAACGTGGCACCCTTCAGCTGCACGTGATCAGCAGAATGAATGAATGAGCACTGCAACTGCACACAGAATTAATTTCTGTCACATCCCAGGAAATGGTTCTTTCCCTGGGAAAGAAATAATATTGCAATGTGTGTTAATGAGCACTCAATGCAGGCAGGCAAGAACTGTTTAAAGTTGTGACTGAATTCGAGGTTCACTCCTCCCAGGGCTCACTGCAACCAGTTGAGATGGTTTCCAGCTTTGTCTGCAGCAAGCGCTGGGTCATGGCTTGTGCCCCACCAGTTAATACATGCAGTGCTGCTAAACCATTTCCCAGCAGTGCCTGTGTCAAAGGCTGGGCTCCCACTTCGCTTCCGCAGCTGGGTGAAGTAAAGCCCTGGAATTGTGAGAAACTTGAACTTCCTTTTTTATCTGGGAGATGGGCGGGAGTCTTTTGATGGTACTATTTCCTGCTGGAGGGACAGAATTAAGAAGAAAAATAGAACTTTAACCTATTCACTCAACTATGGAGAAGGCTGTCTCACCATTGGGTGAGGTTTATTCTGCTGGGAAGCTCGGACTATTCCCATCCTGGGTATAGCACAAGGTCAACAGCAGCAGCCTCCAGGAATATTAATCTTTCACCCCTCAGACCGTGCCATGGGTAATTAATCACTTGATTGCATAACTTCTTGTAAGACAGGAAAAATAAGCTGCCTTTGCCAGCTTTTTGGACAAGTTATTTCACATACATTTGAACTTTCTTCCAGTACTTGTTGGGTTTTGATTGCAATGAATGAATCGCATCCAAACCCCTTCCCAGCCACGGAGGAACCAGACAGCATGGAGGCGTGTGACGTCCCAGTGCAACACTGAGGAGTGGGTCACTGCACTGTTTTGAGGGGATCCCTCTGGCCTCCCAGTGGGTGGGGGAATATACAGCATCCGGTGGAGCAGCTCAGAGAAGGGGGGAAGCAGAGCACTGTGTTACCCTGTGTTTTACATCTGTATGTAATTGAAAGCAGGATCTGGCCAAGTTGCTGTTGACTCCAGAGAGCTGAAGCTTGCTTAAGAGTAAGGAAATCCTGGAGTTTAATCCTAGAAAGTGAAGTTTTGTTTTGCTAGGATCACCTGGGATGTACCACTGAGATGGGCCCAGCTGCAGGAGGCCCTGAGGCCCCAGAGATCACATAAAGCTGTGAGGGGTGTTGAGCCAAGCACATTGCTGGAGTGGCTATCAGCTAACCCCATCTCCCCAACATGCTGCTGGACTTGTTCTTCCTTTCTACAGCTTTATAAAATGGCAGTGAAATACACAAGATTTTCTTTAAATCCATTTTCTGTCATATGGTAATGAAATGGATAACAATGCCCAGAGGCTACCTCATGCCTCATGCTCCCATGGACAACAACCAGCCTGCTTCCAACCCTGTCTCCAACTTTGTCTGGAAGAGAAGGCATCTCTTTGTGCCTCAACACTGGTGCACCCTTCAGCAACCCCAAGCATCTCACCACCCAACTGCTGCCTCCCAAAGCAGATGGTGGCTTTCTTTGGATTGTCCCAGCTAAATATTTAGTGAAGTTTAATCCTCACCTTTGAGTGGCTCAGACCTCTTTCTTCCTGCTCAGCCTGATGCTAATGATGACACAAAGGGGTTAAACCATGGAAGAAGTGATGGAGTTAAGTGATGGATTATAAGTGTCCCCCTAAGTCCTAAAGTGGAGGGCCCTGGATGATACACTGAGAGGGAAGCTGAAAAAAAAATATTGGCTTCAAGAATCAGAATTAAATCCAACTGATGGATGAAAGTGCTATTCTTTAACAGCTCCTGGAAAAAACGTCAGGAAGCTTGGTTTGAACGTGTTTCTGTGAAGATCACTTTATCCTTTGGCTCTAGGTAGCCTTTTGGCAAAAAAATGAGAGAAATATTTCTCTGTATTAAGTATTTTGAGATCCTTGCAGTAAAGATGCTAACAAAGCATATTAAGGCTTACTGTATGCTACAAGAGTTACGGGTGACATGGGGAACCAGCACAGTGAAAAGCAGTTTTTCAAAGCCACAATTAGTGGGATATCCCATGGAGGCACACTAAACCCGCTGCTGTATAGGGCTGTTCTTCCACATCGTCTGCTTAACCCAAGTCTCCTTTGTACTTCCCACCCCCACCTCACTGTCCCTAAATGTCTCTGGAAGGATGGAGGCAGAGAAAATGTGCTCACCTGTCCTCAGCACTGGAGACCTCAAAGAAAAACCCTACACCTTTTTATCTGGTTGTTCTGGCTTACGTTTTGTGGAGTAAAACCATCTGTCAAATGAGCTGCAATGAGAGCTCTGACGTCTTCCCAGCAGTGCACGCTAACGTGTTCTCCTCACCATGCAATGTGTGGCCACAAGCGGCTCACGCTCCATCTGGCCATAGTTAAAGGGCTATCAAGAATAGGTCATCTACATGAATTCCTTCCAAATCTGGTATTGCACCAATGTAATGACATGATGCTGCTGAAATACAGACAAAGTAAAACCAAGGCCAGGCACAGCAATTCCCCAGGTACCATTCATATGAATAAACAAGATAAAGTCTGGGAAGAAGAGAACAGGAAATGGTTCTATTTACAGCTTGATCACACATCTTCCAAAAGCAACTGAGCCAGCTGGACAACTTACTATCTTCAACCACTCTCCTGCTGCAGGATGCTGCCCCTCCAGATTGGTTGGCAGCACACTGAAAGTAGCTTAGAAAGCAACCACCCAGGCAGTTCAGACAGCATATCAAAAAAGATAATAACTTCCAACAGACGATGGTGAGATGGAGGTAAGGACAGAATAGAGGGGCCGATGCCTTCAGCCAAAAAGTGAATAACACAGCAGGCAGCTAGATAATTTTGAGCAGCAGCAGAAGAACCAGTAGGAATCAGTTCACCCAAATATCTTGCAGCTCATGGACCATGAAGCATTCCAGCTTCCATCTGTGAAAACCCTTCTGCTTGCTCAGTTTTCTGAAAGGAGAACCTGCTTAAACCCAGGTTTAGCTACTCTAATGACAGGCACTGCAGAACCAGCTTAGGTCAGAACTTGGAAGGCTCATAGCAGTTGTAAAACTTCTCAAAAAACAGTATTTTGTGTTTGCTTGATGAGTGTGAGGAAGCTTTATCCATCCTCTTCCACACTTTATCTGCAACTCTTGGACAAGGAAAGGAAAACAGCATAGTCTAATCAGCTGGGGGACTGCCTCATTATGACCTGCTACAGAGGCTTTGGAAGAACAGTATGCCATAGATAGGTACACACCAGTTAAGCTATGTTAAAAATAAAAGAAATTTTCAGCAAACTGAATGAAGAAACACCCATTTCAGTTCACAGAGTCTCATCAGTTGCACTTGGAGCATTCAAGCTGAGTAAGCCAACGATTATTTTCTTGAGCAAAATCATAGAATCATAGAATAGTTAGGGTTGGAAAGGACCTTAAAATCATCTAGTTCCAAACCCCTGCCAGGGGCAGTGACACCTCTCACTAAACCATGTCACCCAAGGCTATGCCCAACCCGGCCTTGAACACTGCCAGCAATGGAGCATTCACAACTTCCCTGGGCAACCCATTCCAGTGCCTCACCACCCTTACGGTAAAGAATTTCTTCCTCAGTTCCAATCTAAACTTCCCCTGTTTAAGTTTGAACCCATTACCCCTAAAATTCAAATAGACACCTGAATGCATGATCACTGGTCACTGCTGTGCAGCACCTTTACCTTGACTCTTGTCCAGTGATGGACAAAGGCGGCTTTCAGCAGGGTGCCCACCAGCACTAGGCCCCTGTTCATCTTCTCCAAGATGCTGAATGTCGAAGTCCTATGATCTGGATTTGAAGGAATTGCATTACTAAGATCAGGAACTACTATTGTTTTTTCTTGGCTGATTGCAAATCAAATGTTTAGTTTTGATAAAGGTTAAATCACTCTGGATTTTGCACATGTTTGTATGAGTGTGGAGATGTGTGAGTATAAGCCAGAATTGTTGAGGACAGCATAATTAGGACAGCTTCAGTTTGCATAATGCCTGGAGTCTGCAAGTTAATATGTCACTGTTGCTGCTTCATGCATTGCAAATTTTCCTGAGCAACTTTGTAAAGCATTGGTGAGGTAGGGGAAGATTTTTCTTTTCTTATTCACAGAGCAGTTTAGCCAATAAGGCAAGTGAATCAGTGGCTTTGGTGGGACACCAGCTGCCCATAGTGGTGTCCCAGAAATAAAAATGTCTCTGGGGTCGATTTTGGAAGTGAGAAGAAAGAGCTGTGAGCGCACTGTAATGCTTGTGGCTGAAGATAATGATACAATACCAAATTTACTGATTATTTTATCTTCTCTCACCTCTTCTCTCCAAGTTGGTTGCAAAGAAATTCCAAACTCCTTAGGTTATTAATGCCTAAATACCTGCCAAACATTTTCATTGCTACCTGTTTACTAGGAACTGGAGAAAACTCAGACAACATGAAGTTGAGTATCCCCTATGGAGGACACTGATTAGTTGGGTATCCCCTATGGAGGACACTGATTAGTTGGGTCTGCAGATTATCTTCTACTCTGAATTATTTGCTTTATTTGAGCTTCTAACAAGTGTTTTTCCCCTCCTCCTAGAATTTTTCTGGTTGCTTGAAGGTTTTCATACAGAAACAAGGAAGGATGTGAAGACTTACCACCAATCTTCTGGTACTAGACTGTATGGCATGATAACGGTTTTCCTCTCCCATGGTTTGCACAAGTGAAGAAAGGCCTTATGTGGCTGTGCAGTGAAGACTTTGAGAACGTGAATGTCCCTATCAAGCCAACATGCACATAATTTAAAAGAGCCAAAAAAAAACAAAAGTTACTTGAACAAGACTATACTAGCAAAAGGGTGTGCGGATCATGAATTGTCGCTGATAGCTTCCTTTCTTCAGGCAAAACTTGCTGCTAGCAACGGAATTCATGAAGGTAAAAGAGGATTTCCAGGAACATATGTATATTTCCAGGGATACATATTAATTATCTGACCTCCTATATATTCTAGGGCAGACAGTTGAAAATAATAATAAACCCTCAAGAAACTTTGCTCAAAATGAGCCAGTTGCTTCAAAGACTCCAATGCATTGGGCTGGACGAGTAAGCTGTGAATTTGGCTGTAGAAGTTCAGTAACCAAGAAGAAACAATATTTTGGTTGGGAAATATTCAAGTCTCTGGTTTGGTTGGAAACACTAGATATCCAGTTTTTCTGCTAGGTACCATTAACCCTCTCACCCTCCAAAACCCAGTCTACGCTCATTTGAACTGAAGGACCAGTCTGTAAGTTGGATGAGACACAACTGCGCAACATCATGATGGGTTGGCCAGGGTGGAAAGTCCCCTGCTAGCTTGACTGTTCAGTCACTATTTGGGTGTCTCAAGGTCTTTTAAGTAACTCCAATGGCTTTGGTGGCATGGTAGTCTGCAAAAGAAAAGGTATTTAGCCCACCAATCTGACACTTACAGAGCAGCTGCTTCTTGTCTCCACAGCTGGATGCCCACTAATGGGCTTCAAAATGAAAAAAACAACCTACCTGTCTCTTAGCCCAGAGCTTCGGGCAGCCATAAGACATGAAATTGCTGCAATGTCAATTGAGGGGAGCCTAGGATCTAACCCTAATCTTGGCACTGCTATCCTGCTGTAATGTCCCCCACCACTCCAGGGTGCGGTGCCTTTGCTTCCAGCCCTTTGTGTGCCAGGAAAAATGGAGGCAAGAAGGGTAAAAACAGGTATTAAACATAGGACAGTTGTTGCCATTGCATGATAGGAATCTCGCCTCCCTGCTGCTTTGGAGTTGGGGCATGGAGGGGCCTTGGGCTGTCCCACAGCCATTCTTGGATCAATTTGTAGGTGTAGTGATACACATTCTTTTTCAAGGAGAGAGATTTTGTTTACCAAAATGCTTTTGGAGCCTGTGCAAATCTTCCTGTCAACCTAAGTGCTTATGTACATGCTCACATTGCTATTCATACCACCTTGCAGTCAACGCAGCACCAAGGAGAGCTTGGTATGGCAATCTTTCAACCTTGAAACTCATCATGAGTGGTCTGTCTGCCAGCAGTTCATCCTTGACCCAAACAACCATGGGTTGTCCTAATTCAGACATTCATCCCATCATCCTCTGGCCGTCAGTGCACAATCAATGTATCTGCAACCATACATGAAAAGAAGGTAGTCTTAATTCTTTTTGGCACCCATAAAACTCTGAAAAGTGACCAGTGAAAGAAGAAAACTCCACTTGGTTGGTATCCTTTTTCTTTTTTTTTTTTTTTTTTTGGCGTTTTGCAAACCGTGTGTTAAAAATGCTTTCCTGACCAAGGAGACTTCATGAGGGAGAAAAGTAAAGCTAAGTTACAACTTCTAAAAATAAGAATAGCATTTTATAATTCTTTCCCTCCCTCCCAATAACCATGCAAAGCCACCCTACCCACATGAAACTGCTGTCTGACTCACTCTTGTGCCTCACTTGGAGAGAAAGGCTTTCCCCCAAAGGGGGCACCTGGTCAAGAACATGACATTCAGGATGGTGTTGCCTCTTTGCACTTTTGAGTCTTTTCAAATAGCTTTATATCTATGACTACAGGGACCTCCACACAGACATAAGCATTACCAGTGGAAGAGACATGTTGTCATATCCTTGCAGTAAGTAAAGAGATCAGATTGTCTGGAAAATTAGTCTTCTTGGGCCAAGCTGACTCAATGGCTTGGACAAAAAGACATCCCTGCTGTATCGGTTCATTTTCAGTGTTACGCTTCTCAAGCAGAGAGTTCTCTCTACTATTCTGGGAATACACATTTGACCTCTGTTACAGGGGTTTATTGTCAACATGTGTCCTCTGGGGGCCTCAGCAACTTCTCCTATTGTCTATTGTCTTATAAACAGGCTTATAAAAGCACTACAGGAAAGCAAATAATTCACCAAAGTGGAAATCACTCATAACTCAAAAGTTTAACTTTCAACTTCTGCATCTTGCAGCGGTAGAAGAATTGAGGCAAGGGGGAGGAACTTGCAGCTTGCTTTCCTTGGTGTTCCTATGCTGTTACATGTAGCTAAGTTGGGATGCAGAGCTGCCATGCTGCTGCAAGCTTGCTCTGTGCACCTCAAAGAAGAGATCACTGATTCCAAAAGTGTGGTGTGAAGTGGGGTTACTGGTCTCACACTGAAAAAAGGGAGAAAAGCTGGTGGCAACATAACTTTGCTGGCTGATTCTAAAGCAAAGTGTAATTTCTTTTTGACCAAAACTCACAGTTTGTGGTTAGGCTATTGTAGTAAGCACAGAAAAGCTGGTTTTTGTTTTTTTTTTTTTTTTACAGTTAACAATACTTAAGTCACCCAACTTAATGCATGAATGAAAGAAACCCTGGAGATCATGTTCACCCAAGGGAAGGCAGCATCCTTAGGAAATATCCCAGTGAGATCAGTTTAGTCATCTTCAGTTTCATAACATTCAACCTCCAAACTGTGATGTGCACAGGCACAATCCCCTCTGATTTTTGAGATGGTGTCACCGTTTCTAATTTGATCTGTGGCCAACCAAACAAAGGACATTTACAGGCATTTTCAAGAAAGAGAGCAAAGTTTCTTCTCATGCAGAGCAGCATCCAGCACTCAAGCAATCAGTAGGGATGTGCAAGCAGCTAAGTGCTCTTCCTGGGCTACTAGACCTGACAGAGGGAATGGAAGGAGAAAATGGGAAAATTAAAAACTTACATTGGCATTGCTACCAGAGGCATCCTACCTCTTCTATGGGCAGTGAAGGGATCACTGCATTTTTCCACAGCCATCAGTAGGTTCTGGGGCTAGCCAGGTGCTAGCTGTTGGATATGCTGTAATGCTCAACCAGGGCAAAGGGAAGCACTCAACAGAGCTACACAAGCATGAAAAGAAGAGAATTAAAAAAAAAAAAAAGTAAAAATAATCACTTAACAAAGAGGGAAACTTATGGGAAACACCAAAAAGACAAGCTGCTGTAGACTCCACTGACCATCCTTACCACATCTCGTCCTACACGCCACCAATGATGGTGGAGTCAAAGAAGAGTTTTGAGCCTCTTTTCATATTTTCAATGTGCCTGATGCTCTCCTGCCCTTTGTGAAACCTTTGCTTTTCTTTGAATGCTGTCAATGTCAACACCATCCAATGCTTCAGTTGCACCCTGATTGGGTACAGCCCCGAACCCATGCTCAGTGATGCCATGGTTTGAAGAGTAGGACTGAGGTGCAGCCCTGGGCAGCCCTCCTACCTGCACTCTGCCCTCACCACTGTCTCTGAGCTGCTTACAATCCATGATCATGCCTCTTCCTACAGGAAAGCAAAGGCTTTCATTCCAAGAGGGACCATTTGAAAGTTGCTCAAGAGCCTACAAAGGCTACATTTCCTTGCTTTCTGAAGGCAAAGCAGTTTTATCTGGAAAAGAAAGAAAACCATGCAACAGCAGCAGCAACAACAACAAAAAAAGAACAGCCCAGGGTGTTTGTTTACAAGAGCACATTCATTAGTGTCTGGAGGGTTGACTCAGTCTAAAATGGAAAGAGGTGGCACCAGGCAAGCTATGCTGATAAACAAATCCGTCTCCCACCGTGGGGTGGTCGAAGAACTGGCTTTCTTCACCTCACCAGGCAGCCCCAGCCTCCTCCTTCAATGGACCCTTCCCACCATGAACCCCTGGAGAAGCACGGCTATGAGATATTGATGGGCAAGCAGCTGCCATCCTTCACTGGACATCCCCCCACAGGGTGGAGAAGGGTCTTGTCATGAAGAACTGGGCTTGATGTCTGCTTGGGCATCCCCATAGAGGAAACAGGGGGCCTCACACCCCCATCTACTCTGCTCTGCATGGCTGTGCTCCTCCTCAGTGCCTTGCGTGCCTGATTGCATGGAGGAAACCTAAGCTAAGCTTGCTTGTCATGGAGCAGAGCAGAAACTGCCACAGATATTCCAGACCTCATCCAACTCGGTCTGCAGCCATATCGCCACCTGCAACTGTACAGGCAAGACAGAAATGTTGTGTTTTGCCTGTTCCTGGTGTGTAAGGCATCATCGCATCTTGCAGCCTGGTTCAGTGATCAAAGGGACGTGGAAATACCACCAGGACATGTGCGAAGATGAGTACAGCATCCGTATGAGGAAGGTTAAATAAAAGCATGTGGGGGCTCTTGAAGTCTCAGAATTGTCATCAGTCAGTCATCAGTGATTGACTGTCCATTCCGATATACAGTTGCACTCAAATACAACTCATGCAGCTGATGTACAATTACTTCTACATTGAAAACACTTCCAAAATATTAACAACCAGTTAACAGCCAGGCATTTTCTAAAGTGCCTCTTTTAACTGCAATTAATATCTGAATTTTGCTAGTGACTCCTTTACCTGTCAAAATACTATGTTGCTCCTCAAAAGCAGGATCAGCTTCTTTAAATGCAGATTCTACCTCAGCAGTGAAAAGAAACACTTTTAGAGTCACAGAGTGCTAATGTTGCAAAAAAAGGGGTTGACTCTCCGGAGCCATTAGTATATTCGCGCCTCACTGTACCTACAAAGAGAGAGTCCATTTTCACCCTAAGGCCAGGCAGCAGGAGCATATCTTGTTGATATGCCTTCCTCTAGAAAAGTGCCTCCTTTACACCCAATAGAAACTGTGCCAATGACATAACACAGGCAAGGACAAGGGCGGTAGGCTTTTGGAGGGGAGACATTGCCTGGCTTCAGGACTATCCCCATCTTCATGACCACAGTAACACCCTGAAGAAAGCAGGTATCCAGCTTTCATCCTACAACTGCATTATTCGGCTGATCCTCTCTCAGCTCTGATTTCATTTCTCCCTAAAACTGCTTTGCTATTAAACTATGAAAGTAAGGCAGCTGTTTGGACCTTAAGATTTAAAACCTCAAGTCACAAATCTTCCATTTATGCTTTTCTTATGTGGTCCAGACACATTTTCCAGGCTTGTAGTGTCGTCTGAACCCTATTTTCCTTCATTTTGCCTCTGAAATTGGCACTAAAGTCTATTTGCACTATGTAATCAAAAGGTATATTTGTCACCGCAGCACTACATCTTGCATGGAAAATGGTTTCTCTCATTTCTTCCCCCTGTAATTCTCAGAGTGGCTTGGCACTGTCAGGGACAGGTGCTTAAGAAATGCTCATATATGGCAATTTTATATTATTGCATGAAGCTGAAGCTTGTTTCCAATACTGATATAACTGAGGACCACTACTGGGCTTCAACTAAACCTTGGATTTATTAACAGCACCCTGTCTGAGAGCATGAATGGCTGGCAAACCTGTATCCTCCAGCATCTGTAGAAAGACATTATGAATTAGAAACCCCTTATTCCATTAAGAAATGATTTCAGAAATCCAGAGCACAAGTGGTGAGTGCTAGTTGGCTATTGGCGATGTCATATGCATGTCAGTAGCATTACTTAATGGGTTTTCCTTGTACTTTATTCATAAGTTCCATTTCATGCAGCCATTGCCCAGAAGGGTAATTATTACACTTTTTGGGTGGTTTTGCTCTTTTGGCCTTTGGCCTCATGCCTCAGAAAACCACCCAGGGTATCCGATCTCATAGGAAGGCTTTGTGGCCAGTTGTGCTTTCTGGAGTAAGTACTTCCCTCCCCACTCCCCCAACTTAAATAAGCCATGTAAACCTTTCAAAATATCTTTGGTTTCCATCAGTCCTACGACGTCATTGCCCACCCCAACGAAGAGCTACACTCTGTGTCTCTGGCCAGCTGAGAAAAACAGCTCCAGTACGACGCTCATTTTTCTCAGAGGAGAATAACAGGTACAAGAGCACATTTTATGCAAAAGGACATTTTAGAGCAACTGTTTTACTTAACGCTGTATATTTACACAATTCTAGTGTCTTCAAACATATGACGCAGTTAGGAGCCTCAGAGCTGGTATTTACCTGTCTTAATACGTCTCCGTATATACTTGAGAATTTACTTTGAAGTTGAGTGACAAGACTCTTTAACCATGAACTTTCAGTTTGCTTCAAATTTGAAGTTGATTTTTATACCATACTATAACCATATTTATTTAAGTTCCCACATTCTGTCGAAGTCTGTTTACACAAAGAACATTTGTTTTCACTACTGTTTGTGAGGAATGAATATAATAAGTGCCAAAGGATTTTAAGAAGTTGAGAGAATTAGTATTTGGAAACAATACATTTGGCTATTTATTAGGGGAAGATTCATGGAGCACAGACACATTCTCCACTAAATCTATCAGGATGAAGTAGTTCTCATGGAGACAAAGCATATCCAGTCTCTTCTCAAGTTTCAAATGTTTTATAAAATCAAGAGAGTTTCTGGAAAAAAACAAAGTGGTGGCATTTTGAGGTTTTTGGGTTTGGTTTTTTTTTCTTTTTTTTCAGAGAAAAATGGATAAAGTAGGTTAACATAATTTTGCGTGTTGAAATCCAATTCAGTCTGACACTAAAAACTCGCATCCACTGCTGCCCAACAGCACCCCTTTCCAATTGCACTATTTTGTCATGACGTGTGCTAAACTAAGAGTTATGACCAAATTATTTGTCAGAGGTTGTTTGTCATAGCTTTAATGCACCACAGTAGATTTCAGCGTGTACTAGAATGGGTAATTCTGATTTTTAGACTGTCATAAAGAATATTTTATCTCACTGAATACTGCTTGCAGCTCTGAACATGTGGGGATTTGCTTCAACATTTCTGTGTCTCAGAGGCTGGTGTCACAAAATATCAGGGGTAATCTTGAAGCTTTGGTTTGCAAATAAGGAAAGGTAAAAAAGAGGGTTCTATCTATGCTTTATTTTGTGGTATTATTTATAAAATGTGCAGAGCACCAGCTTGTAAGGCAACACTCGTCACATCTGCTGTTGAGGTGTAGATTGAATAATAGCTCCCCAAAAATCAGCATTAGCATTATCAGTTGCAAATGCTGACACATCATAAAAATTCATGTCACTTGATTTAGTTATTATAATACCCTTTACATTTCAAATATTCCTAGGAGATTTCTGCTGCTATCTGGAAAATAATGAAGTATGTAATGGGTTATTCCCTCCATGTCTGCGTCCTAACAAGCTAGGAACATGGGGATATTTCCATTGAAATATTATAAAATAGACAAAAAAGGAAAAAAAAAAAAAGACTAGCCTTTTTTACCAAGCTTTCAATTATAGATTTATTCTGATGCAAATACACAGCTGAACTGAGGTATTGTATTTAAGCTATGTGTGAATGCCGGACAATATGCCTGTAATTCTGTATTTTATATTAATTTCTTTCAACATGATTGTGTTGTACTTTGATCCATTTGCATTCCTTCTGTAGGGCAGATCTTGTTTATTTTTCCTTTTAGAATCCCTAAGCACCAACCAACCAAAAGCTCTTTCTGGAGGTTTGTTGTTCTAGGCTAAGCTAGAATATATTTACAATCCATTTTTTTCCCTGTTGTCTTAAACCTGGCCGTCCATCATGAGCCAACAACATTTTCCTGCAGAAAATGCAGGTTTTCTTTTCTGCTCAGTAACAAATGGTTTATGCATTTACCCCACGCTCCGCAGCTCTCTCCTGATACCTACCACCCCATTCAGTGACAGGTTCCCTACTAAAAACACTTTTAGCTTGAACTGCATTGATTATAAAGCACAAGAGGTTGCAGGAGACAGGCAATGGCTCCCAGTGAAAGCACCTGCAGAAGGCTAAATAATTATATTTTATCCACAGCCTTTCTTGGTCGAAGAAGCAACGTGACTCATCTCCTGCTTTTCCCAGAGCAGCCCCCAAACACCTGTAATTACTGTCAGTCTTTACCCACATTAAAATGAAAGACATTCCCGCTGTGTAGCCTGCAGGAACACAGGCATCACAAAAGATGTTTGCAATGTAGGATGGCAACAAGAGAGCTCAGTAGTCCAGACAAAGTCACCAGAGGGAGAGCCAGGTCTCCAAATCTTCCTATTTGAGGTGTGCTATGATGCTCAACACCCTATTAAATATTCAGCAATCATTTCTATTGTTGGAGGACAGTTTCTTTCTGCACTCTCTGCAATCAAGACTTGGCCTCTCTCCTAACCAAATTTGCTCAGGCAATAAATTAGTGACAGCGTATGTGTCTTATATTTTTAATGCATAAAGAACATAGAAATTTAAAGCGTTTCCTCCTTGAGTTGCAGAGTAAGAAGCCAGTTAGGTCCTACTAAGTTTTTGGCCAGGGTGTTTTATGAAGCTTGGAGGAAAGCTCACTCCATCACAGCTGTGCTCATGCCCTTCTTATTCCGGCTTTTGGTGTGCAGCTTATTTGTTCTTCATTTCTGGAAATTGTCTCCTAAGAGGCCTGTGCAGGTATCTCTGATATTTTCTGCCACATATTTAGCACAAGACCCATGAGGCAGGAAACCTTTTGAGATTATAGATGATGCACAGAAAAATAATGCAACTTTCATGAAGTGTCAACTGAATTGAAACTTGCAGGGTCACGGTCCCTAAGCAAAAGCACTCACCACAGCTCAGAAATCCAGAGGAGAACCCTTCCATTTGAATCACACAACATATTTGTCTCATTACTAGATTGACATGAGCCCAATTCAGGGATGTTTTTCCAGGCCACAAGCTGGTACAGAGCAAATTTAATTGTTCCATGAACAGTCTCCTGCATTTGTTTAGGGTTTGTCATTTCCACAGGCCTCTCATTAATAAATGAGTATGCAGGAATATTCACGTAACATTAATAGCCAGAGGGCACTTGCTGGAAGATTTGAAGTGACCAGTCACAGAGAAATCATGTGAAGTCTTCCCATGAGTTAAGCAATGAGCCTACTGGTTCCGTGAAGCTGCTGTACGTTGCTTTGCTGTTGCACAGGTTTGCAGAGAGGATGCCCTGTCCGCCAGTACCTTGTACTGGAAACCAACAGCAGTGCTCAACCGCAACAGCCTTGGCAATAAAGCTGTGTGCATGCTACATGGCTTCCTTATGGTCCTGGCCCCAGGGATAATACTCTGGGAGGTTGCATTAGGAATGTGCCCAGCACCAGGCAAGGCTCCCGCCACCTTCTTCTAGCCCTGTGCACCAGTCCCAGCTCTCCCTGATAGCTGTAGCCCCCTCTCAGCTGCTGTTTATCCTAGCTGTAGCATAAAAGCTATGGAATAAATAGACCAGGTAGGGGGGGAAATGAAGCACCAAGCTAAAATAAAAAAACTAGTCTCAGTGAGGAAGGGAGAGAGGCGGATCCTGCAGCTAATAATTCTCAGCATGGCCTAGAATAAGCTAAATCAAGGCTGCTGTGAGACATCCCTGGGGGTCTGCACTGCCTGGCTCTCCAGGTGTGAAGAGAGGCAGGAGGAGCAGCTGAAGAGCTTGTCTGGCTGCGCGGATCCTAGCTCTCCCTTTGTTAAAAGGCATGACCTTTCACTGCCAGTAGTTCTGCATTAAAGAAGGGAGGGAGATATGGGAAATCTTCTGGTGGCGTGTGCTCAAACTCTTTAGTGTGTACTTCACTGCAGCACCAACTTTGGGACTTCTGGCAACCTGAAGCAGGACAGCCACAGTGGAGATGCACATTTCCCTGGGCTCATCATCCCTAACCCTACCTGTCACCTTCCAGGAGCTGCAGCCTTCCCGCCTGAGATGCCTGTCTCTGCAGGGGTCAATCCCAGTTGCAATCCCTTAGGTTATTCAGGTAAAAAGTGAAAAAAAATGACAGTAATGCAGGAGGTGGCATAGAGGATGCCACGGAGAAAGCATGTGGAGACAGGAGCTGCTCCCAACACTGGTGTTCCTCGAAACTGGAGGCAGCCACACCTCTTCCCTCATGCGGCTGGACCCTGGGGCAGGCTTCCTGTTATTAGAAAACCTAAGGACTCTCACAAGAGGCGAGCTTGTTAGCGAGTGAGTCAGGAGAAAAGAAAAGAGCATTACCCTGTGCAGCCCTGAGAGTGGCGCAGTGGGCTGAGACCACACAGCTCATCTCAGCTGTGGGCTCATGCGCAGCAAGCATGAAGGAAGAGTGGAGAGAGAGGAGGAGTGCAGTGCTAGAACCAACACAGCCAAGCACAGTGACTATCTAGCTGCACAAATCCATCTGAAATTCCCAAGAATAACAAGAAATCCAGCCACTAACCTTCCATCTTGCTTGCTTTAGGGAATGCACACACCCTGCAAGGCCCATTGCTGGGGTCCCCAGCAGAGCCTTGGGGTGGGTGACAGGCAAGATATTCATGCACTCCTGGATTGTGAGAGAAGAAAATAACAATGAACATTAAAACCAAGGAGCAGAGCCCTGGAAAACAACAGTGGTGATGCTGAGCACCCACACAGCTGCCATGGGGAGGGATGAACCCAAACCTGCTCCCCACTGAGCGGGCACCTCGGCTGCTGCAGCGCTTGCTTACCACACACTTGCTGTGCTCTCTTCTCTCCATGGCCGCGCATTATCATCATTTATTCATTCTGTGACCTTGAAATCCCTCTCCCTTCCCAGAAAAACAACGAATCCCCATCAGAAAAGTGGGATCTACAAAAGAGAGGGAAAAAGAGAAGAGAAAAAAAAAAAACTAAAAAAAATTAAAAATCACGCAACCTCTCATGTTGCTTGTATTAGGTCAGATGGGAGAACTTATTTAATTAGTGACTTTTATAGGCCTTTAGTTTTCGAAGCCCAGTGGAGTAGTTAAGATTGGTAATAAGAAAGAAGTCTGGTCCTGTGCCAGCCCTCCTAAGACAATGGTACTGGGAGGAAAGAGCTGAGCGAGATATTTAAATGTGCTCAATGCCTTGGGTTTTTGGTGTTTTGAAACTTTACTTTTTGGTGCCATATCCTAAAATCATTTGAAGGATGTACACGGAGGGGATGGGAAGGAAATTGTTCAGGGTGCCTGAGGGGAGGATAACGATGAGTAATGGAACAAACACTGGGAAACTGCTTCTTGCTCTGCTCTCTCCATGGCCAGGGAAATTTCCCCCAACTGAGACCTGCTCTAGCACAGAAGAAGGGCAGCTGGAAGTTGATGAAGCACCAGATTTTCAGTGTGGATGAAAGTGAATGGGTCAGGTGCATAATCACAATGGATAACCTGGAGGAGGGGGCATAAGAGAAATGCAATTCCTGTTCTGTTCATGTTACCATCCCTTCTTGCAGCCCTGCCTCTCATCCCCATCAGAAAAAATTACTATGGGATGTTTCCTCCTGTACTTTCCACTGAAGCAATAGGGAAGGAGGGTTCAGATTTACGGGTTTCCTGTTGCAGGACTGTGCAATTCGCAGCATGTAGGACTGGCATGGTTATCTCCCTGGCAAATGCTGGGGAGCAGGGTACCTTCCCCAACAGCCCTGGACCATTCAGCACATGTCCTGAGCATCTTGGAGCCACTCTTGTGGGATGAAATGCAGCACATATAGAGTACAAACCAAACCAGAAGCTTCAATAGAGATTTTATGGTAGCAGGGTTTTGCTCTCTTCAGGCCCAAGAGCTGCACTAGCCAGTTACCGCCCATTGACAGGGGAACTTGCAGAGGCAGACTGCAAAGCTCCTCAGTGCCAAGTGTTTGAAGGATGTTCATGGGCCACCATGTAAGACAGTAGCCTCACCAGTGGCCAAAAAGCCCCATGCTGCTTGGTTGCTCAGGAGCCAAACTTTGCTACTTGGGAGGGGAATCAGCCTGTTTCCTGACAGTAAGAAGAATAATGTAGCAGCATTGAATAAATTCCTAGCAAATGCAATAAAAAAAAAAAATAAAAAAAAATACCCCCCAAAAAAAAAAAAAAAACCCAAAAAACCAAAAAAAAAAACCCAAAAACCAAACAAAAAACCTCAAACCCCCATAAAGTCCTGTTGAGCTTTATCCTTTGCAAAATGAAAAATATGGTTGTTTTGCTCCACAGGAGGAACAGTGGAATCAGCTTTAGAATCGACAGCAGATTTGGCCAGATGCCACAGCCCTTTTGGCTTCAGCTTCCTTCCAATAGTCATCTCCCTGCCAATTTGGACTGCACAGGACACAGCTACACACCTGATGATATGCTGAGTAATGGCCTTGGCTCGCAGATATCTGGTCCATGCAGCAGGGAAGTGGGAGGGTGGCCATTTATCAAAGGCATTCATCTAAGCTGTTGTGGCTTCCCCCTGGCCACAGCTCCCTGGTGTGGGGGACAGCACTGCAACACACTGGCAGGGATGTAACTGCTGGGATGCAAAGGGTGCGTCCCTTGTGTTCAGCAGGTGACTGGCTGCAAAGATACAAGCTCACATACTATTGAAGGTCTTCCATCATCTTATAACTTCAAAGGAAAGCAAATTAGACATCCTGGCATTTAAAACTTAGGTGAATTTGTACTGTAGGGAGGGTGTTGGGAGGGTGTTTGGAGGGTATTCAGGAGGTCATCTGTCTTCTGGACCTGTCCATGTTGTAGGCGCTTGCATCACTATGAGCTCCTGGGCTGCTTGCTGCATTATGCTGACATCCTGCTATTAGTAGGTTTCTTCTCTTACCACATTAGGGATCCTGCTTCAATATTGGGTATTTTAGGGTTTCCTCTTACAAGGAAATACAGTACGGGGGTCACTTCAGCCCAAGTTCCACACAGAGGCTGTGCTCCCTCCCAGCACCCAGTCTGCCTCTCACTGGTGCTTTACAAACCCTTGTCTTCTCATACCTGCCTCTTATTACGTCCTCACCAAACACAGCACCATTGCAAAGAAACACTCTCAATGCCATTTTCTGCTCCACAGGGGAAGGATTTGCTTGGGTGAGACATAGGAAAGTCAAGAGCACTGCACTGCCACAGCAGATGAGAGGCAAAAGGGTTCTTGCGCAACAACAGAAACTTTAGGAGCATGTCCTGATATCTGTAAGGTTATTTGTATCAGAGCACTGACAAGAAGGAGCTTTCAGCATCACAGCTTGAGTGACAATGTTTCTTTTCTCTTTATCCTTGCCTTGACATCAGCAAGAGAGTCAGGGCCCCGCAAGGGCATCATAAGATAGAAAAGACAATTAGAAGTTAGAAATGGAAAAGGACATGTCATAAAGTCATAATATTAAGTGTTCCCTTTATTTCCACCACATTCTTCATGGGGAAAAATGTTCCCTTTGCAAAAAGAAATTTGGAAAATCTCCACCCATTCTACTGGCTGCATCCGTGAGAGTATTTCTGCCTCTGGCAATAGCTTCTGCTTGAGCCTCGCTGTGCCGATGAGACATACGGCTCCGACGTATGGCTCCAGTATCTTTCTTGAGCAAGGGCTGGTGTGAGCAATACAGCAAGAGGTGCTACAAATAGGCAGAAAGTTTTGCAAAAACACGGAGTGGGAAGAGTGTGCTGTTGCAGCTGAAACCTGTGCTCGCTACATCTAATGCAAACAACCCTCTGCTTCCAAAGTTGCAGAAAGCTGGCAGCTAAGTAATTGTTTTTTGACCTTTTTATCTTCCCCAATCTCCCTGAGCCTTGTTGTTCTCCTTTTGCCTGCCCCAGCCACCTGCCTTTGTCATTAGCAATAATCAGCAGCAATAAATAGGCAACATTTCATTGCTGTGGAAGGAGCCTGAGATATTTTGGGCCAAGACAGCCAGGCTGGAGCTAGCAGAGCCTGCTGGCCAGCAAGAAAAGACACCACTAAAGTCACCTTGCCACTCATTCTGGTCTGCTGAGAGCAACATGCCTGAGTACAGCAGCTGAGAGGGTTGGGGATGTCCTGCTGGAAGCTGTCTGTGCTGGAGAAGAGTTACTACCCAGAAGAGACTTCTGGATCACCAAAGAAAGGAAGAAGGGAAAACAAGGGCAGCACAGCTGGGAGCAAAAATCAAGTCTAAAGCAGCTCTGATGGAACTGGTAAAAGGGTAGAGAGGAGATCTCTGCTGGGGGATATTTACTTGACAGCGGTCTATGCAGGTCCCTGCTGGACTTGCAGAAGAGGCAACCTGTTGGGCACCAGGCAGAAGTGACACGGCTGAGAGCAGAGAGGACCCCAGACCAGCAGGGAGGATGGGTCACCAGGGCAGTGGGATGGAGGTGCTCAGTTCTTCTAGGTGCCCAGCTCTGGAGGGTCTATTTGCAGAGGTACCTTTAAGGCTCTGGGCCTCACGTGCTTCAGTCATATTTTAAAAATAGGACGGAAGGCTTCTACATCACTAAGGTATTTTGGAAAATTTTACTCAGCCTTTCTGCAGCTCCTGTCAATCCTTCTCAGCATGGTGCCGAGACGCATACATGGCATGTACACAAATAGCACACTTCCCTAGTTTCCTCAGCCATGGCTGGAGACATTTCAAAGGACTTCCCCAGTACTCCTCCACACCTCAGCAAGAAGGTCCGGGAGGGACAATACCTCTGTCTCTCCATTCAGCAGTGCCCCCATGGTGTCAAGTGGGACATCAAAAAAAAAAAGCCTGCATCACTGCAGCACGAGGACAAAGGGCATCTCAGCAAGGAGATGCTTTTACCTCTACGGTGAAGGCGATGCTCAAGTGCAAGCTCCTCCAGGCTTCCAGGGACATTCCCACTGTGGTAGGCACTGACCCAGCACGGAGACTCCAAGGTCCTTACTGCAACCCAGCATAAAGCTGACAGCACGTGACACAGCGCAGATCCTTTCACCTTCCCTGTGGTCACTGCTGAACAAGAACATCAATGTGTGATCACAAAGAAGCAGAGCAGGGCAAGTATACTGCCCAGTACACACAGTATATGTACCCCCCAGGGTACTGCAAACAGCAGGGAGTTACCAATGAGGAAGAATGTTTCCTATTTGGGCTTTACAGATCAGAAAACTCTGTGAAGTTCAGCTCAGATAGTCCTACCCAGATTGTAGGGACTGTTTGTTCCCGGTTTTGGCAGGGTCATGAATGATGCATGAATAACAGCATCCCTTAATTAGCGTAATATGCTGTACCAGGTTAGAAAGCATTCTCTGCTTTTGTTTTTCCTCCACACACATGTGTGTATATTTCTCTTTAAAGGAGAAGGGAAAGAACAGAAAACACTGTCGTTGTGTTTTTGTTAGTTGGGGCACCGATGAACCCTGTTCTGATTGGGCTGGTTATGAATCACTAGAGAGACATATCCACACGAAACAGAGCTGCAGCCAACCTAATGTGTGCTTGGCAGTTGTACTGAGCAAAAGCTTCTTAATTATTGGTTTTATTGCCTGAATCTTAGTGGAATAAAGAGGAAGAAATACCCAGTCACCTTTAAATTGATGAGACTGGGTGAATAGGAGAGCATATGTCTGTATGCACCTGCATGCATACACATGTACTGGCACACAGTTTGCTTTGACTCTTGGGATAAAGCAGAAAAACTCCATCACAGTTTTTATTTTCCTTTGTTTATTTGACTCCCTTTCTTCCCTCCCCTGGCTGTTTTTGTTTGAGGCGTTTGCAATGTGCCCATCACATCCCGAACATCAGGAATGATGTTTTCATTACTTTGACCACAAAGGACATTGCCTGCCCTTCCATCCTTCCTCCTGCGGTGCATTCCCCCAGTGCAGCTGTACCCAGGAGCAGCTCTGCCAGCCTCCAGCCACTGTGTCTGCCTGCTCTCTGGACAGGGATCCTTCACCCACATGCCATCGGTGCCTGTCTCCAGCCTGAGCATCTCTCCTATTCCCAAGACAGGAGATGGCCACCCCCACTGAAATCCTGGGCTTAGCCCCTTCTCCCCTGACTCATGCTTCTTTCAGGAAAGGATGCCTAGAAATCTCTTTCCTTTTTCTCCTTTTCTCCAGGACATGCCAGAGCCACCAGAAAGGTGCCACTGGACGATGCTGAGCTTCA
Source organism: Forpus xanthops (assembly GCA_032466535.1). Taxonomy (NCBI): domain Eukaryota; kingdom Metazoa; phylum Chordata; class Aves; order Psittaciformes; family Psittacidae; genus Forpus; species Forpus xanthops. Next base: position 98,155 of record JASSUY010028357.1, on the reverse strand, counting down.
GTTTGGGTTGCACCATAGCTGCTTCTTCCCTCAGGACACCCTCTGCCTTGCACAGGGAATGGGGTGGCAGGGGGAAATCACAGACATTAAGGGCTGTAGAGCAGAGCAGCAACGGGTTCTCGTACCGGTGTGGAAAGAGAAAGCTCTCTCCCACTGGGTAACCCGGCAGCAACTGCTATTTCAGTAAACATATCATTTTGTGCTCAGTAAACACACATTCCAGAGGAATGCTCTCATTGTTTTTTTGCTCTGTAATGCATTAATGAAGAAATAAAGTTTAGGTTGTGTAATGGTGACAGCTTGAAGTCATTTTGCCTAGTGTTATTTCTCAGCAAAGGCTCAGCTCTCCCTGGAACGGGAGGAAGAAAAGAAGACCAGATTTTGCTTCAAACTCACCAACATGTGCAAAAAAAATCAAAGCACAACAGCAATTAACTCCCCTCCACATGCTCCAATAAAACTACCTCTTTCGCTCACTCTGAGCTTTGTCACGTATGGGGCTGTTTATGAAGGAGACAATACAAAGTGGGTTTATACAAGGCTCTTGTTTTAATTTTTGTTTTATATCCACTGGAACCCTCAAGTAGTGAATTCATTTCCTGATATAGTAAACATTTCTGATGGCCAGGATTCTTTCTCTTTTCCCAAATGAACACAAACCCCTAGTCTAACTCACCAGCAGTGAAGTCCATACAAACAGACCCATCAGCTACATTTTCAAAGAACGCATCTTAAGCACGCAGCTAGGAAAATAAACAAGCAGCAACGCCTTCACTAAAGCCCAGCAGACCCCGCTGCAAGAAGGAAGCTTTTCTCCCCCAAATTTGCTTGAGCCCTCAGTTGCATGTGGAAAAACTATCAGCTTTTCCCCATATTCCAGAAAACAATCCTGTTCTTGAAGTTGCACGCTGATGGCTGCCGGCTTGCTGCTAAATGATCTATGCAGTCCCTCTGATTTGTGACCCTATTTGCACTATGCAAATGTCTTCTGACAGCTCTCTTTTCCTGTCATTAAAACAAACAATGGCCCCTGAAACCAAAAAGGAAATCAGTAACAGGCGAAAGCTGTTCTCTCTTTTTCTTTGCCTTTTTTTTTTTGTTTGTTTGTTTGTTTGCTTTTTCTTCTATTTCTTCTGGTTCTGGAACTAACTGCTAGTAATTACCCTGAAATATTCACAAACCTTTTCCTCTCCCGAACTGTTTTACTCATCCCAATGGCCAACCCAACACGTCTAATATAATTGCTCTTCCAAAAGACCTAAAAAAGAATGCATACACACCCACCCCCACCCCCACACCATACCTTCAGTGATCAACCAGGTAAAAGCCACCTCCCATCTTTTTTTTGGATATACATATCTCTATACATACACACATAGACAAGAGCAAAAACTATATTGGCTGATCTGAGAAGCTTTTAAAATAGTTCCTGCTCTGCCAGGAATAATATAAATATTGTTCTAAAAATGGAGAAACATGAAGTAATCAGAAATAAGAAAGTATTGGTGGCTGGGAGAGGATGTGCATAGGTAGACACACCTTTCCAGTCATCTCTCCATTCTCCAGAGCATCCATCCTGTCACATCAAGCCCAAAAAAGTGCAGTGTTGGTGCCCATGCCTTCCAAGTGGCAGTTAAGGGACACCTGATTCTAGCCCCTCCCAGTACACAGATGGTCTGGCTTTGATTTCAGTGGGAAAAGAGCTGAGTTCAGAAACTTCAGGGTACTTGCACACTCCTGGGACTTGCTTCTTTGTCTTTTAAATAATGCGGTATACATTATGCTAAACTGGGACAGTTTTCCAACCCATCACACAAGCTTTGTGCCTGTAGGGCTCAGCTGAGCTCATTGGTGTTAATGTTGACATAAGATTGTGATGACTATGCGGGAAATTAGTCCTGCAACACTTGATTGTCTTTTGCAAAGGTTTTCTAAATGGTCTTAATGGTTTTGTTTGTGGTACGTGTTGCTCACTCCTGATTGTACATCTGCCAAGTTGTATTTTAAACAGTAAACACTGGTCTCTCAGAAAATGTGAAGTAAAGCAAACCAGAAAAGATGTTCAAAATAATGTTACAATCTAATTTAATTTATCCCTTGGTAATTGCATTTGTAGGAAATGAACAACACAAACAAAACAGAACCCAAGCCTTTCCAGCCATCGCAATTGCTTTCACATGCAGACACATCAGTTACAGCCAGCATACAGTTAAGTCTCAACTTCATCAAGAAAAATGTTTGTGCAAAGTGACACCTGCCTTGGGTGCCTACTCTTCGGGGACTGAACATCAACCCCTATGCCCATCTCTGCTAGCCAGCTTAGTCAGCTCTCCCATTGCTCTTCCTTTTCCTGCAATTCCCATACTTAATTCTTCCAGTACCAATCGAACTGCTCCATGCGTTGATCCCAGAGGAAATATAGCTGGACGACTACTCACCAAATTCAATTAACCATGCAACTGTAGTCCTGTCTTCTGGCCCTGTTCCAGTAAGATATTTATACGCTTGCCTAATTTTAATTGTATGAACTGCTCCGAGTAAATCCTGCTGAACACAGGCCTCTGTTTGTAAAGGCTGCAGGAAATTTACAGATGTGTTTGACATGCCGTTCTTACGTGAATGGTTTCTCTGGCCATTTCTCAGTCTCTGGGTTGCTTGTAAACTCTGCAGCCTGACTGCAGTTCAACTATTTGTTATATGCCCTATTTTTTTCATTTGTGCTCTCCTCGGTGAATTTATGAGTGTGTCCCTCTTTACCTCTGTCACATCTCAGAGCTTCCCCTCTTTGACTTGAGGAGTCCCAAACCTACGCGCAGCTCTTGAAACCAGTTATGAAAACCCCTCTCCTTACAGACCTGTGTGATCACAGATTTGCACAAGTGTTTGCTCAGGGATCCGTATTTACACAAGTAGCTGCAACATGCCCCAATCCTCTGAATATTTCAGCAAGTGTTGTTGTACCTGCCTGATAACTTGCCAGAAGCAATCACTAGGAGAATCATTGTCAGTGCCAAAATAAACACATGGTTTTTATTTGAGGGAGGACTTGTAAATAGTATTTTTCTAGCGTTCATCCAGTTCTCAGTGAAACTCCCTCTGTGATGAATGCTGTTTACAGCGCAGCTCTGTTTGTTGTGAAACAGAGAAAAAAGGCAGTTTCTTGCACTTGCAGGCAGCATGCCAATGCGGTGGAGGAAGGTACATCCCCTCCTGCTGTCACTCTTGCACAAAAAGCCGATGCCCCAATTCTTGCTCTTCTTCACACTAAAAGCCCACACGGATACACAGGATTTTCATGCTCTCGGAGTGGCATATTGTCAGAAAGATGAATGGGAAAGTCCTTAACTGGGTAGAGAATTTTTGACATTTTCTTTACAAATCTTGCCATGGCTTTACCGCTCAAAAGCCATAAATGGAAAGACATTTTACACTCTGTAAGGAATTATGTGTCACATAAATTAGTAGATTTAAAGGCAGGGGAAGCTCATCGCCAAGTAGAGGAAATTAAGGTAGCAGGTGAATTTCTGTAAAGCAGCTCTTCCTGGACCAGTGTAAATCTGAGGGCAATGACAGGCTCAGGAGTGGGGCAGGATCTGGTGCAGCACAGCAGGAAGACGGACCAGAGAGCCAAAAACCCCATCTCCACCACTTTGTCTCTCCAGGTAATTGTAGCTTCTCCTGTGCACCCAAGAAACCCACACTTCACAATGATGAAATCACACTTTTCTCCCACAAGGGAAAAGGGAGTATTTTTCTTTTTGCCTTTTCCTATTTTCACTGTGTTCAGAGTGAAAGGGAACTCTCTTTACAGATGGAGCGTAGGAATGGGAGTGTTGCAGTGTCTTTGCAAATGCCACATAGTCCTTCTGAAAGCCTGCATCTTCAACCATTCAAGAACTGCCATTTTTCTCTCTATGCTACCCTTAGGGAGGAGAAACATCTGGAAGATATTGGTGGCTCCAGGGGGCTTTGGAAAGCTATATGGAGGATCACGCAGAAACACCAGCTCAGTTAAGGGAAACACTGTTAGAAATTGAGTGTGACTCTGTGTGAATGGCATCACTCCCAATTTCTGAGACCTGAAGCTTCTTTTGGTCCTGTTTTTGGCACAGCCCCAAGGTCTGACCACTTCTCCCTCAGCGCTCATGTCTTAAATGAGAGCTGGATGAAAACTTCTGCTGCTCCAGGGAGTCCTTTGGTCCCCAGGCTGGAAACTAGTTACCACCTTTAGAGACATTTTAACCTTCTTTTTCCATTTGAGTCACTTCCTTTCTTCACCTTTACTTTTTTTGCCTTTTTTTTTAATTCCCATATTTAAAACTTATTGCTTTGCCTGCTGCATTAGACATTCACCTGTTCCTGTGACTGAGGAATGGCTTAAACACTCTTTTGTGATAGTCCCTTGAAAATGGGTTGCTCTGCTGCGGTCAATGAACATAGCGTGGGAAAAATGCATTAATACTTTCACTGGCAACACTGAGGGTGGCTATATATAAACCCTTCATTACAGTATTTATATATTATTACATCATATAGCCACTTAAACTAGAGAGCAATTGGAAGTGTTGAATAATGTAAGGATAATCGCTCCCACATTAGTTCCACTGTCATTGGCATTATGTACTTCTTGGTGACATCGCCATCCTTGTTGCTTCACCCAGTGTTGCGTGACATTGGTGGTGACTTTAGAGTATCAACGGGCCCTCTGAAAATGACATACAGTGCTTTGCACGACACATGTAGTCTGGTATTATATAATATGGGTGCTTCACTAGAGAATTTTGTCAGCACATGCTTTTTCTCTGAGAGTTTCATTCAAGTGAGATTTTAATTTCTTGAAGGTTTTCTTTAAAGCAGTCACCTAAACATGCCCATCCTCATGCATGGAGAAGGGAGATTTGCATCATGGTGGCCAGCCATCCATCTTAGTAATCACCCCATGTTGTGGTGATGAGGCACATTAGGTCCCATCTGGCTCCCACCTACTCCTATCCCTTCTCCAGCCAGAGTCATAGCTGAGAAAGATGATAAAGGACAGGAAACTGAGATGCTCAGAGCTTGGCAAGAAGGCATTTCAGTGGTGAGACTCAAACTTCAGTCTCCTGAGACCAGTTATGGGGCATATAGAAGATTTTCTCCCAAAGCAAATTGAGATTAAAAAGTGCTATTAAATCATACAAAAGTATTATAATTCTTTTGTTTGGTGGTTTAGTTGTTGCCTTTTTAATGTTATTGTTGTTGTTGCTGTTGGAGTTCTTCTTTTTTCAGAGGAGGGAAGTGGGTGGATATAAGCTTGGTGTGATTGCATTTCAACCATGGCTACGTAGCTCTCTTGCTGACTATGCCTTTCAATTTACTAAGTTTTGACAAGCTTCCCCTTAAGGAAGTCCAACAAAACAAAAGCCCTTTCTCTTGACTCAAATGTCTCACTGCTGGTATTCATGGCAGGGATGCCCACCTCAATTACACTGTGGTCAACAGCATTCAATGCTGCACTGATCGTCACTTGTCAAACGAGCTCCTGTGTGGCATCGAGGTCCAAGTCTGGAGGAGGATCTCCACCACAGTGTTTGGAAGGGGCTGCTTCAAAAAGCAATCATTTCAGATGTTGAGAAATAGCTTCTCTGAACCTTGTCCTCATACGACATATGACCAATTTCTGCACAAAGATCTGCAGTTGACTTTTATTACAGCTCTAATTTAGCAGCTTCTTTGATTTATCGCAACAATGCACATTCAATATCTTTCTTCTGATCTGGAGGCCAGAAATATAACTCTACGCATATGTTTGTATTCTTAGGACTTGGGATTTCACAGATTCAGAAACTCATTCATAGATTCACGGGGTTTAAGGCCAGAAGGAGCCATGAGAACATCTGGTATGACTTCCTATATTTCAAACCCATTCAGTTGCAGCCAATTAGCCCAGTACTGAGCCCAGTAGCTTTGCTGCATCTTCCAGAAAAGCATCCAGCTCCAGACATACCAAGATAGGAGAATGTGAACACGTCAGAAATTGGAGACTCACCACCTTGATTTTGAAGCTCACATGAATTAAAAAATGTGCTTTGTTTCTAATCTGCACTTGTTTGGCTTTACATCTAGTTATCTGTTTTGCACCTTTCTCTGCTTTGTAACTAAGCAGCTTTGTCTGGTAAGCTACATTTTTCAAACTTTGGTGTGTGTTTTTATTTGCCTGACATCTGGGCAAAACACTGGTGCATCATAAGTATCTGTGACTCAGCTTTACTGCAGTTTTGCCTGTTAAAAAAAACGTTTTGCAATATTGCTAGCAGTATTATTTGTTCTTAATTAATACAGAGAATGCTAATTTGGAATATTTAAAAATTATTTTTCAAAATACCTTCATTTAGAAGAACGAACAGAAATTGAAATTGCTGATACAAAAATCAAACTAATGCTTCTTGCTGAAATGATGGCTGTGTCCAGCCTTGACAAAGGGCTTCTGAACACTTCATCCGTCTCCATGAATAGATGTGTTATACACTATTACTCTCTCTCCATCCCCTTTTGACATGGAGATGGAGATAAACCTGTCTCTCACACCACCAGGTCATATTTGCCAACTTTGAAATTAGTTGTGCAATCTCACTCTGCACCCTTTCTGCTTTTCAGCAGGTATACCATTCACTGGGACTCCTGATCCTGAAGGGCTTGATCATTCTTGCAGTTTGTCAAGTATATACTTTTCTAACCAGTGCCAATTTACACCAGAAGCTTTAAAGTAGTTTTTTTCTTTTTTTTTTTTTAGTATTATCCTTCTACTTTCTGAGTGGGCAGAAATTCTAATGGTCTGTGAAAGGCCTTTTGAAAAAGGCTCATATAAATTTCAATTTCAGTTCCATTTTCTGGACTCTACAACTTTCTGCCCTCCATCCAAATGTCATTTTCTTTCATTATTTTTAGTATACTTAGTAAATTGCAGTGGACGTGCTTGGAAGAATCAGATTATTATTGTCTCACATTGATATTTCCCTATCTTTTGCAGTACATGACAGTCAAGAAAAAAACCTGCTGCACGCTGGTAGGCAGAAGTATTGGTGACGCTGGTGGCAGGAATGTGGATATCACCTAGCTGTCGTGCTTGTATTCACTGCTTCTACCTCTGAGCCTGAAGAACCATGTCGTCCATTTAGCTAGGAGTCATGCTTTGTACTTTTTTTGGAGAGCCAGTGCGTGATTGTAGCTAAGGAATGTGGTGTAAAAGCATCCAGACTGGCTCAGGAGGGAGCATTGGCTTCCCAGGAGCTAGAGTGTGCAAGGAAAAGAAAATCATTAATATTAATAGCAACAGCCTTGAAGGAACACTCTAGGACTCCACCAGTGAGCATGACCCCAGCACGCTGGGTGTGGAGCAAACTGCACAGTCCTTTTGCTCAAGGACAATCATGAGGCAGATGCACCTGAATACTGCAGGCACAGCCAGTTACTGCATGTTCACAGGCTTCTGGAAATGAGCTATCACCAGGCCCTGCTGCAGGTACATTTCATCAACTGGGGGTATCCAAATACAAGGCTATGAAAACTGAGTCTTTGCTGGTAGGAGGAAAGCATTCAGACAGAGGCAGCCTGCCTGCTTGTAAAAATAAATAAGAAAAAGAAAGATGTAAAGTCTGTGGCAAAGCCTGTCATTTCTGGAAAATTCTGATTTCCTTCTTTCTGGGTATTCCTACAGATCCATCACTTATGAAATAGTTCTACATCCCATGCTATCAATATATGATCCCCACATAGCTCCTACCAGTTTTACAGGAGAGGAACTGAGTGACAAAAGAAAATGAGAGGAGCTGAAGGACCAAGCCACAGGGGAAACCTCTACTGAAGAAAGGAGTTAACCTGCTTTCCCCCAACCACACTTACTCACTTCCAATCTTGCAACAGCCATAGGAGAGAATTTACCAAGCTGGGAAAAGTTTCGACTCGCTCCTGCGGATCCAGGCTCAGAGGTCTCCAAATGGTGAGACCTTTTTGGTGTGGGTGTGCAGGATCAAGCTCTTCTTCACTAAAGAAAAAAATTATAAAAAAATATAAAACTGCTGTGAGGGAGCCAAAAGGGATTTTTATTTTTTTTTTCTTGGCCCTCTTGCTACTTCTGTGGGAACCCAGCAGTATTGTTTCCAGAAGGCTTGGTCTCTGTCACCCAAGTCTTTGGCATGTTTGGGGACACCCTTTACTACTTCCCTTTCCTCCCCTGCAGAAGAGTCCAACTCAGCTTTGACCGCAAAGCCCAGGAGGCCTTGGAGTTTGTCTGAAACAAAAGAAAAAGATTGCGAAAGGCAGTGGTGTCAAATAATGCTTCCATTTAGTAGGAATTTTGCTCCCCTTGCATTCCCAGGCAGCACCTGCTGTGTGAGGCCCTTGGCCAGCTCCTCTGAGCCTCTGTGGTAAAACAAACAAAAACAGCAGGGAAAAAAATTCCTCTTTATAACGCCTATTATCCTCAGGCTACCTTCCAACACTGCCTCGACTCTCCATGTCGACGGCACTCTCCAGGGAAACAGGCTACTATGGGGCCAGAAAGCCTTGTGCAAATGGGCAGTTGAGCAATGGAGGAAGAGACTGTGTCTTATTGAAAACAAGACTGTTGTCCTTCTCTTCCTTCATGTCTAAATGCAGAAGGGTCTTTATTGATGTCCCAACCAGAAGAGAAAACAAACAAACAAAAAAAAAGACACATTGTTACTTCCATAGCAAAAGCTATTAGGAATTATCTTGCATTAAGAGAAAATAGGGTTGGGAAGGAAAGGGATGGGTGGTCTGTCTGCAAGGGTAAGGGACATGGTCTTTGGAGATGACTATAACCCTCTGCTCAGCCCTTGTTACCCACTGTTCCTTTTCACGTGTCTTACCATTTCAGATCAGTTTTGAAGCCATTTTGTGGTTTTGAGCATGATAGAGCCTTTATCTAATGTCTGGCCCAAATGGCCCACCCACCTTTTACTTGCTCAGCTGCACGTGCTTCTGCATCACCAGTGATGCTGGTGGGTACTTGTGCAGACTTCAGGAAACAGGCTACCTGCTCACAGGAGCTTAACAACATCTTTCTACACTCACACACACCCCTGCAACCTGTGCCTGCTCTACCATGCTCGTTTGAGGAAGTGAAAAGTCTTTCAGGACTTTGTTTTTGATCCTACCTTTAGGTAACACCTTCCAAATACCTCTCCCTAGGCTGATTAGCCCTGTGTTTGATATGGACAGACTCACAGCCTGCTGTGGTCACCTGGCCTGACCTTTGTAGTACAGGCTATTGAATAACTGCTGGCATCCAAAGCAGATACAAGCAGCATGTAGCTCTTGCTCTGTTCACCCATACTGCCTTGATCTCAACTCAGATAGAGCTCCAAGTCAGATGTTCTCAGCAAACCTTTGGATCTACACTTTGATCAGTCTCCCTCTCTTCCTTCCCTCTTACTATGTATCAGATTGAGGATAAACAGAAGAGCAAAGATGCAGGAAGGTGGGTTTGTGGAAGTGATGGACCTCCCACTCCCCTCCTCATCAGAGCTTTCCCAAAGTTGAGCCAACACCTGTGTATAACTCACCAGGGATCATGTTCAGAAGAGACAGCTCAGCTCCTCATTTCATTGGAAGCAATATTTTAGCTCTGCAGGCTATCATGTGTCTGCCAAGACATCTCTGCACCCTTCAAATGGAAGATGCTTTACAAAGGGCTCCCGTTCTTTCTATGGACTCCTTTTCCGAGCAGCTGTGCTTGGTGTCCAATGTGCATGTCCTTGTTTTTGAATGTGCTAATAAAAAAGTCACAGAAGAAATTCAGATGCTACCTGTAGACTCCCTATGGCCCAAGAGTGAGGTCTCATTTCATTGTCCAACAGGCTCTGCCTCAAGAGATAGCTTCTGTTTCTGAACACAGCCCTGTACTTACAATATGAGACATCGCTCTTCTTTTGGTCAAATTTATTAGTGGTGATGACAGAGCTACAGACTCTCAGCTGTTATTTTCCATGAAGCTGTGGGACAGTTCCTCCAAATAGGTGTAGGTGTCCACTTTAGGATGACACAAAACACTGCAAGCTTCTCTCTGTTGACTAGGCTACACAGAAGTTGACTAGACTACATGCAACTATAACGCGAGTTTGGATGTCCAGCTCACTTGCGAATACCTATGCCAGAGACAGCTGAAGTGAGGCAGGATGAGTAGAGGGTGCCTGCTGCTGCGTCCTCCAGTTCTGGACCATAATCATAGTGTGAATGAGTTCAAAACCAACAGTGAACTGCAGCCATAAGTCTTATAATGGGCAAGAACATCAGTAAGAACCATGTGTATGAATCCAGAATCAAACAGGTCGATTTGCCTTAAGCAATCTTGACATTATTTCTGTGATGTTTTGCTTGCATGATTTGCTCACATCCTCTTGAAACTCTCCTGCCTTGTTAGCACAACCCTAGTGACTTTAGTGCATGTTGTGTTGTTGACTTAGGAGTTTTAGCTATCACTTCATTTTCCGTAGCAGAAAGTTTAACACTAGCATTAACACCGGAATTACCACAAGTGTCAGTGCTGAAGAAGGTCCCAAGTCACTCAACATAGTCCATTGCTCATGCTCACAGAAGCAAACTTCTCATAGCGTATATCCTCCAGTGAAGGGATCTCCACTAAATAACAACCTCCTGGTTACCGTTCCTTCTCCTGACCCCCTTCCTCTCTCTACACCCCTAAATCCAGCCACAGCACATTGGCTTTGCTTGGCGGCTTTGTGATTTCAGCCTAGGGTTAGCATTTAACTAGTCAGAGTGGTGCAAGGAGCCTGTATAATTACTGCTGGAATTGTGCTGCGTAGGCCCTGTATAACAAACTCGCCTCAAATAACCCAGCTTGAATGTCAGAGCCCGTGCTGTATTGTGTTTCACATTCTGGCTGTGGGAGCACTTCCCCAGCAGGAATCAGGGTAACAAATCCCTTGCTCTTGCAGGAGGGCCCCATAAAATGAATGATTCTGGATCTCACACTCTTGAGGAGGTCTCAGTTACTCCAGCAATCGCCGCTCGTAGCGGGAGTGACTGTAGGAGATGAAGGGAGGGAAAAGCAGTTTGGCAGGCTTTGTCGTATCATCACCCCTGTGCTAGAGTGGGAAGGAGCACCAGGACTCTGCTCTCCCCTCCATTATATACTTTTGTATAGACATTAAATTAAAAAGAAACCAAAAAACAGGGAGTGGATAAACCCTGAGGATGAGATTGAATCAAATACATCCGCTTGAATTCCTGCATGGCCACTGATGATGGAAAGCTCCTGATTCCTCCCAGCTCAGACTTCCCTGAGACCACTACCAATGTCACCATGTTTATGGGGAGGCAAAAGTCAAGACAGTTTCCCCCCTAGCTCCACGTGTGCTGGGACCAAAACCCTCCACTCCCTCCTGGAGTAGCTCACGGCATGCCCTCCAAGTCCTGTAGCTCAGCAGCCAGACGGCTGCCTCTCCATCCACGTCAGAACCCTGAACTCCCCCACCACTCCTTGGGAGAGGGAGGTTGTTCCCTAAGCTATCTCCAGTCTTGTTATCTTTCTTCCCTTGTCAGCCAGTGAACTGTGAAGCAGCAGCAGAGAGAAAAATGAACTCTGACCTCATTCTCCCCCTGCCACAATTAGCCAGAACTGTGCCTTTTTTTTTCCTCACCACTTTTTAAATGATTAATAAGACAACTTGGTCCTTAGCTTCTGCAGTGAGGCGAGTGTGCTGACAAAGCACTGTGATGCCTCTTCCAGGTCACCCGGCAGCAGGCCATGTCTTTATGAAAACATCAAAATTGGAGGGACTTATTTGAGGAATTTGGAGACTAAGACACAGGAATTTTGCCCTTCAGACCCTGGCAACTGCATGTCTGCAGTGGTCTCTGAGCTGCAGTGACTGCCATGGAAAGGAGTAGCTGCTTAAGAGCAACCGGCGAGCTCTGAAAAACAGATTCTTTTTCTCCCTTCTTTTATTATGCTTTTTAAAATATGCAGCCACTGCCCTTCGCCTGTTTTGTATGTTGAAGACATCACGGTGTGTAGCAAGCTGGATCTAGTGGCATAACGCATCTCTGTAAACACCCTTGATGGCAATGCACAAGGGAATCCTCACTCATGCTCACCCTGCACAGTAGCATTGCTTTTCTACATGTGCCCATGCATCTCCAGAGTTTCCTAAGCTCCTATTGCAATGAGGATAAGGAAATTAAGGCCAGGTAGGGCCTATTCTCTTAGATTGTCTGTACCAGGGGTGGAGCATTCACCACTTTGGGCAATCTGTACACAGGTCCTGTGAATCACCAGTTAACTCTGCTCTTAGCTATTGCTGTGGAGTGGCCAGTAGAGCAAATGATGTGACTCTTGTCACATGGTGATGTCCTTGTGTGCAGGTCATGAGTCACTCTGTGGGAAGAGGAGGGCATGCTCTTGGCTGTAGGACAGTGGTGGCACTGCAGGGGGACTTACTGAATAGGGAAGAAACAAGTGGATAAGCATGGAGTCTCCTCCAAAGCCATGAATGGAATGGCAAATCTTTTATTACATCTCTTGATACCAGCCATATGGTTAAATACATTTCAAGGCTGCAGAACTTGCCTAAAAGAGGCATATTCTTGGATCAAGTGTCTCGTGGTTTCACCCAAAGATCATCTTAGGCAGTCTTGGTTTAATCTGTTTCACTTTCAACCTCTAGGTGACAGGGTCTGCATTAGACTCCACAGCCCCTCTCGGACTTTCTGCCCTTGGCCCTGACCAGCCCTGAGGCAGACGGTTTCCCTGCCCTTTCCAGGAGGCCTCACTGGCTCTTTCAGTCTTTCTCAGAAGAACTGTTATCTGACCAGATGTTCACAAGGGGGATGACTTCGAGAAGAGCCTTCTTCATTACCTCCAACGAATTCTCCCTCTTCTCCAGCAGATGCTACCCACTCCTCCCTCTGTGCAGCTGGGACAGGGAGAAGATGTCAGAATTTATGGGACTGGTAAACATGGCCTTTAGTGTAGCCACAGAAAAGGAAAGAAACAGCAGTCGCCACCCATGGTCAAACACCCTGAAGTGCCAGAAATGTCCTGTTAATTCATGTATGCCACTTAATAATTAAAACTGCCCATTTAATTGTTTAGCAAATGTTAGTTTTCAGTCATCATAATGAATTTTTTTACTGTAATACCTCCCAGGAACAAGTCTGATTGGGCTCCCGTCATGCTATGCAATCTGCAAGCAGCCAGGGAGGCTGAATTCCTTTCTCTGGGAGTTGACACTCCAAATAAACAAGGCAGACAAAAGAGAGGATGGGAAACAAGCTCAGGGGAGGTGAAGTGAGTTGTCCAAGGTCATGCAGCAGGTCAGTGCCAAAGCTGGGAGCAGAACCCATTCTGCCAGCTCTTGCTCTCATGCCCTATATCCCTGGGGAAGACTAGGCCAAAATAATTTATGAGACAGAGAACTTCTATCACATTCCTCCTGGCACCATGAAGTTCTTCAGCTTGTGCAAATAAAGCACAGCCAGATAAAAGGCAACTGGGTGACAGTTGTATTTTGGTTTGATAGCTCTTTATTTCTTCATATTAGTAATGTTAGAAAAATTCTTTACCATCTAAACTAACCCATCATTTGGATAGAAATATCCCAGTCAAGGGAGAGCTTTGCTTCAGGCCACTGTTCCGCAGATCTGGATGATGGGATTCAAGGTTAGACCGTATCTGCTGGAAGAAAGGTGCTGGTTTTCAGCCACTAAGCCAGCATGGCTTGGAGATGAGGTCCCTTTCTGCTGCACACTGGCACTGGGTACATTAGAAGTGGTGACAAACAGCCTGAGCAGCCGCAGAAACAGAAAAGGGAGAAAGTAGAGAGTTGAGGTGAAGTAAGGAGCCAGCCATGCCTCCCCATGATTTCCCTCTGGAGGGAGATGGAGCAGCTGATGGGGCCACAGTGAGTATGACCAGGAGAAGGACCATCTCAATCTGGTTACAGAGCATGGTCGAGATGATGTGACTGATGCTTGTGGGGAGATGATAATCTTGGGACTCACCCTGTCTCTCCTGTGGAGTAGGAAAAGCCATCAAGGAAGCAAACCTGCATCCTTAGGGACTCACCTCTTCTTTGCCTGAGGCAGAGCTGCTGAATCTGGTGCTCTCTTGATCCCACTAGAGGCTTTACTGCTTTCACATTCCATAATTCATCTTTCAGCTGTTTCTCAGGAAACAGGGTCCTGCTGTACACAGCATCCATACAGGTGTATGCACTTCACCATCATAGAATCATAGAACAGTTAGGGTTGGAAAGGACCTTAAGATCATCTCGTTCCAACCCCCTTGCCAGGGGCAGGGACACCTCTCACTAAACCATGTCACCCAAGGCTATGTCCAACCCGGCCTCGAACACCGCCAGCAATGGAGCATTCACAGCTTCCCTGGGCAACCCATTCCAGTGCCTCACCACCATCACAGTAAAGAATTTCTTCCTCAGATCCAATCTAAACTTC
>JASSUY010028357.1:0-83577 GCA_032466535.1 Forpus xanthops | reverse complement strand
CTCTCTCATCCTATCTTCATAGGGGAGGTGCTCCAGTCCCCTGATCATCCTCATGGCCCTCCTCTGCACTTGTTCCACAGTTCCATGTCCTTTTTATGTTAAGGACACCAGAACTGCCCACAATACTCCAAGTGAGGTCTCACAAGAGCAGAGTAGAGGGGCAGGATCACCTCCCTTGACCTGCTGGTCAACACTCCTTTTGATGCAGTCCAGGTATTGACCATTTCTGCCTTTACTTCTTTAGGCAACAGGGTACTAGTATAATACTTACATACTTACATGGTTTTGATTTGTTTTTTAACTTCTAAACTCTGTCTGGTTTGTTTGCATACTGTTGTGGTAGGGGGAAAGGCTGATTGCTTGACTAAGATACCTGATGTGCAATTGAGAGGCTGTCAAGCTCAGAATCAAGCCCTCAAGCCCTTGTCTCCTCTGTGCTATGAGGCAATAACCTTCCTGAAACTGAACTGCCCTCCTTTCCTATCAGTGTCATCCTTTAGGGAAGAAACTTCTGAGAAGTGCTGCAGCATCACATGGACACAATACATGGACACGTGTTTGGGAAGCTGGAGAAGTGACTATTCTTGTTTTTGCAGGTGATTAAATGATATTCCATTAACAGCTGTAAAACACAAGAACTTCTACCTCCACTTTCCTCTTTTCCTCCAATTAATTTTCTTGCAAGTCAAGGAATGCCTGATCTTGATAGCAGGGCTAGGCAGGTGGAAGCTGAAAAGTAACAGTCTAATGCTGTTAGTTATCTGAAAAAAGTTCATTATCTCCTGCATAATGCTTTTTGCTCAGCTGCTTGACTGCTCTATGGGCATGCACCTTCAAACCTCCCTCATCCCATCTGAGGCTCAAGTGACTTTTCAGGGAAAAACAAAGACCACAGTAGCATCTGCAGGAGCATATGGTAGCAGATCAGGGTTGCAATAGGAAGGACAGCCCAAGAGAACCTATGCTTGCCATATGGGATGTCACTGCATGGGAAAGCACTTGTATTGGCCCAACTTCCCAGCATGCTGTGCTGTGAACCAACTGCCTGCCAGATGAAAGAATGAGAAGACCTAAAAAAAAAGGAAAGCATAAAGCTTATTAAGTAGCATGAAAGCTTAGTAATGGGCTCCCAGAAACTCTCAGCATTATCTCTGAGGTCAGATTAGCAAGTATCACATCTGATTGAGGGGCTGCCACAGCTGTCCAACATATCCCCACCTCTGGTAAAGCAAAACCTTTGTCCTCTGCCAAACACAGGCAGTGAAAACTGGCAGGTTCATTCCATCCTACATCAGGCTTTGAAATGGCAACACTGGTGTGGCCATGCAATGAAAAATACTGACTCCAAATCTTCTGTTGGTGTACCTTTCATGTTGGTGCCATCACACTCAGGAGAGAGATTTTTGACCGATTACCTGTCAGTGAGAGCACTTGAAAGTGTTGGCCCGGATGTCAGCTTGAAGCTTGCCCAAATTGTTTTTTTTTGGCCTGGAAAAGGTAAGAATTGATCAGAATCAGAAAAACTGGTTTTAGCAGGTCAGAAATTATGACACGACAGCATTTCTCAGGGTATTTTGGTGTCTTTGCCCTCAGTCAAATCCCAAAGAGGGCAGAGGAATGTGAAAGTTGAAAAAAAAGGTTGACTGAAGTTTTCAAACTGACAGAAGGGCCAAGTGTAGTTTGGTCCAAGTCTCAGGTGGAGGCTGGGTACAGGTCTTTGTCTATTGAGAAAGGTTCACACATACATGGTTCAAACATCATGTCATGGCCATTGGGCAGGAGAAAGAGTAAGGAAGCAGACTCAGCGTAATTCTCATTGAGCATATGACTGCAACAGGAAAAAACATGCAGTTTAGCAAATCTATTACTATCAGCAGTTTCAGGTCAGTAAAGTGCTGAGATTGTCAGTGGCCAAGCAGGGGTATGAGTTACCTGCACACAGCCTCGTGGCCAGGCAAAGCGCCTATGACTCCATGTGCGCCATGCATGAGCGCTCATGAGGCACATAGCCCCATGAGAGCATGAGCCTGGCATAGCTTCCTCCTGCTTCCCCTGCCCCACCAAAAAAAAAATAAAGAAGGGCAGGTGCCCAAGGCCAAAGGGTTGCTGTGAGATTTGGGGTACGGTAGAAGGACTTCATGCTGATCCACCTGCCATGCTGACAAATACTCAACTCAATTCTCTGTGCTGACATAAGGTTTTTTTTCTGACTTTGGGTAGATTAGTCAGACCTCATTTTTTAAGAAGTCCTCAAGAGACCATGGAGATAAACAAGCATACAACTGAGGCTTTGTGGTACTCTGGAGATGAGGGAAGGATGTCATGTAAATACAAAGAATTGGAGTTGGGCACACATACATGTTCCCCCATTTCAAGACAAGGCTAAGGGCCCTACTCATTCTTACAGTTCTAAATTCAATAAATATACCTTAATGGGAAAGCAAATGCCACTTACAGGTAACCTGAGGTGTTGTTTAAATGGGTGTCTTGAGGAATACAAACAGGTCTTTGGTGTTATTTTCCCTCCATTTTTCACTTTCCCTCCCACCTGAAAGAGTTTAAATTGGTCAGAAACAGCAAGCAATGGCACAGCAAGAGTTTAACCATTAATAAGGGTGGACAGTGGTTAGGAAGGTAGCTAAGTAGTTATACCTAACCAGCCACCTTCTTGTCTCTGTGTCATCAAGTTTTGAGGGTATTTTCAGCAAGCTGGTCCTGGCTAAAGTCTTTTTTGCAGTCAATGAGCCAGAGGAGAGTCATCTCTGGCTCATGAGTATGTTTCAAGCCTACAGTTCCTGCAGGTTTTCTTGGCTACCATGTGCAGTATCACAGCTGTGATCAGGGCTGTAAATGATGTGTATTCGCCAAAGGGCTGGATTTCTTGAAGCAACCTTGGCTCTCCTTTCAACAGGCCCTCAAGGAAGAGCATGTTTTAGATACAGGCCAAATTGAATAGTGCTTGGGCAAAGGCAATGTCTGACCTAAAGTAACTTCAGCTTCAGCTGTCATAAGAAAGAGGCTTTTCAGGGTTACTGTGATGTGCATCCAGCTGCCACAGCTGAGCTCAGTTGAAGGCTGCTGGGGCATAGGTCTTTGCAGCCTTTCCTCCCATCCTTTGCCTTCATCTGGATCAATCCGTCCTCATCAGAGGGACTCATGAGTACTCGTGGATAGGAATCCTTTGGCTTCCTGACTGTCATCAAGTGGGGAGGACAGCTGGCAAAGCTGCTCATGGCAAAACCACCCCTGCGACTTCCCCCTTTTCTCAAAGAAACCTGTTCACAAACACCCCAAGATCCATACAGTAACACTTGTTGGCACTAAAACCTTGGCTGCTCTTCAGCTGCATGTTTAGCATCCTCAGCTTGTTAGTGAAAGAAAAATTAAAAGGTGATCTGGTGTGTTTCTAGATTGAGGAATGAAAAAGTGCCACAACATCTAATGCTTGTCAAAAAGCAGGATTGTGTGTGTGTGTGTGGGGAGAAGTTGGGCAGCTTTTCTGGGGCTGGCACTAGAATTTAGCATTTTGGGGAGGGGGAAAAACTGCTGTAAGAGAAATAACTTTAACTGATTTGGGTCTACTGCCTCTCTGCCTCTTGAGTAACATGCAAGCAGCTTTGAACACTGACAAAACCAAGTTTTCACACAAGTCAGCACTCCCAAGTTAGGGCAAAACTAAGAGAGAGAACTGGAGGCTGGTGTTTGCTTCTCCCACCAGCAAGGCCACCAGCTGAATCCTGACCTCAGCATGTATTTGGTAGAGGACAGCTTAAAACAAGGAAATACAAGCACAGGGATATGAACTTACCAAGAGCCACATGAACCCTCTTCTCAGATGTGAACTGAAACCCATAAGAAACCATTTCAGAAATTCCAGTGAAGTTCAGAGCTCTGTCACAGTCCCTATATCTGGAAACTTTTGATAAACATCCCAACTTGCATAGAAGACCGGAAGCAACCTCAGATTTGGCAACTTCTTGCTCAGATACTGTGGAAGACTTGCAGCATTGCCAGGCAGGGGGAAAAGCTGCCTTGGTTTAACCTATAAACAGTGTGCAACCTGGTTAAGGCAAGAGTCATTCAAAGGAAATGTATCTGGGAGGTAAAGCAGTTTTGCTGAGGTCCTCTTTATTGATTTTGATCTGTGATGAGGGATGCTTCGGTTATCGGCCAAAATCAGTTCTTATGAAAATTACTTTCCAAATTCTTAAAAAAACTTGTTTCCAGCTTTTGTATGAACCATAGATCTGCTTCCACTCTTGGTGTTGCTGGACAAGGCTGTGTCCTAAGGAAGTGATGGAACTTGGGAAGCTGTGCTTAAAGTGCAAACAGCCTGGTAGGAATAATCCCAAATTGGACTCAGAAAGAAAAGTGAACAAGCCACACTATATCAATGGACTGGTGGTCTTGCTTTGTCAGGACCTCATGTAAGGCACTTAAGGTCCATGCAAAACCTAAGAAATGAACACTCAGAGGACTTATTAATGCAGAAGAGAATTTCAAGCTGTTCCCACCACCACCCAAAACCATGATTGCATTTTAAAAACACCAGCATGGAGACCATCTTCATGCCTTGTGTAAAATCTGGTATTTCCCAAGTGGTATCTGAAAACATGCCCTATTTCTGTCACACAGGTCTCAGCCTGCTCAGCAGCTGGATATTAAGATGAGCTGTATCTCTAATGCAGTATGTGCATATTTCCTATGAAGCACAGCACAAGAGCAGAGAGCCTTGATACATAGTGAATAACCAACAGATTATGTGGGAAACTGTTCCCAGTGCTGCGAAGTTTTCCAGAATACCCAAAATGAATTTTCTCTTTCCTGAATCAGGTAAAAAACGGAAGTTGGGAAAATTTATTGAAGTCTGAGTTACAATGAGTATGTCCAGAGAACATCAATGGCAACAAAACATTTCAGTGTTTACCTTTCATAATTTTTTTACTCCGTGTTCACTGCATTTTTTACTGATCCTAAAATATTTTTGGCGCAGAATTGCCCAGAGCTGAAACTACTGATGAGAGGCTGTGTGCATACGCTGATATCAAAGCTACTCTTTTTCTGCAGATAGTTTTACTTTGGATTAAATTGCATTTTCAGGTGAAAATCTTTAAAAGAAAAGACTCCTGACCATATTGAAGAAGGAGACCAAACAAGGGACTGTAGCTTGCACACTGAATTAGCCTGCAAAGGTTTCTCTCAACACACTCTCTTGGGCAGGAGTAGCTCCGACCAGATGCAGAGGATCTGCCTGCTACACCTTGTCATCACCCCTGTGTCTTACTGAAGACCCCCATGGAAGCATCTCAGAAAATTGGGACCCATTTGTCAGCCAAAGCAGACAGGTTTTGTGCTGTAGAGGGGCAAGCATATGCAAAATAAAAGCCATACCCAGCTCCTTCAGATGTGTTTCCATGTGCACTTGGCAAGGCAGTGGTCACTGCTTTGGGATGCATGGGATCTGCCCCTCCAATGTTTGCTGGTTTCCTAGCAAGACTCTGCAGGTTGCTCCATCTCTGACACCAGCAGACCCAGTGAGACTTTAATCTGATTGCTCTTCCTCCACTAGCTGTACTTCAGGACACAGAGAAGGAACTGGGAAATGAGCTAAAATGCATCTTTCCCCAAACCACAATGTTTGCTGCTGCGGATGCTTGCTCCTATCTGATAAAACAAACCACAAACAGCTAGACCTGCTCTGCTCACTTCCTCCCTCTGAAGGGGAATGAGCTCAGGATGCCCTGGCTTCTCAGCCAAATCCCGCAGGGGTAATTTAATCGCATTCCTGCTCCATCTGCCTCAGTTACCCCACTTGGACGTGTTATGCCTCCACGCTTCCTGTTGCGGCATCCTTGGCATTCCCCTCTGCACTCCCAGCCACATTGCTCCTCCGCATGTGTCACTGCACAGGACTCTGCTGGCATTCATGCAAACTGTCAAAGGCAGTGGGATACATTCCTAGGAGAGATAGGTAAAAGTCATTCAGTTCCATTCCACCCAGGACTTCTCAACCATGGCCAATTTGGAGATGCACGTGCATTTGATCTTTGCCTTGGCACTATATTGAGAGAAGGGAGCCAGGGGAGTTTAGGATTGATTT
This sequence comes from Forpus xanthops, assembly GCA_032466535.1. NCBI lineage: Eukaryota > Metazoa > Chordata > Aves > Psittaciformes > Psittacidae > Forpus > Forpus xanthops. The sequence goes on along the minus strand of JASSUY010028357.1, from coordinate 77,477 downwards.
TAGGGGACTGATGGAACCTACCAAGTGGGTGATTCCCCTCTCCTGGAGTTTGCTACTGAAAGTTTAGTGAGAGTTTTAGAAAGAGCACAAAACTCATGAGTGCTGAAAGCCACTTTAAAAGCACCTTCTAATGAGCAAATTAACAACAGATTCCCAGGCCTCATCAACCAGGGCTGTGCATACGACCCTAAAAGATGGAAAAATCTATTTTAAGAATGTTCAGGGAACTTCTCAGAATGTTTTTTTTTTGCTTTGTTGGTTTTGGTGGTTTTTTTTTTTTGTTTTGTTTTGTTTTGTTTTATTTTTTGTTTTATTTTTTTTCCCAGTTCATTGAATGTAGTACTTTGTGCACTGCTGCAAATTCAATCTCTACTCAGTACCTGAAGTCCAGACACACAAAGTACTGAAAGACAGTGGGTAGGGGACTCTGGTGAAGTGTAAGAGATGAGACTCCCTTTAGAAGCACTTGCTTTCAGCCAATATCAATGTCTTGCCTCAGAGGTGGAAATACATTGAACACAAAAGGCTTAATTTTCAAGGTCCAACTGATCTGTATTCTCATCCATTCAAACATGTGGGTGAACACTGGAGCAATTCTTGAGTGGCTGGGATAAGAAGTGGGAGATAGTGAAAATAAGGGCATGGAACAGAGCACAAAAATCCCATCAGTCATGTGATATCATTGCCAATCTTACTGAAAAAGTCACATAGTCAAAATACATTATTATTACCACTAACTTGCAAACTGTCAAATGTTTCTTTCATTAGAATTTCCAAATGTCTTCTATCTGCAAAATCTTCACCAGTTTTTGGCATTTTATTTGTGTGATTGCAGTTGGTCCTGGGGCTGCATTCTGTTGCAGGGCTGAGTTGGTGGGCAGGCCTTCTCCTCAGCCCATCCCCACAGAGGATCCCGATCCCATTTGCTGCACAGATGCTGGGAGGTGTAGAGGCATTACCTTAGCCTGGAAACATGCAAGCGTGTGCCGCATCACAAGCCACTGTGATGCTCCTTGGCATGTCTTCCATCACTGCAAATGATGGATGTATCAAGTGGATAATTAATCAAATGGAGTGGATAGAGGTGATCTGTCTTAAACAAGGGAGGTGCAGCTCAGCCTTAGCTACCATGGACATCACATAATACAGTCAGGGACAGGCACATGAAGATCACCAAAAATACTGGGCAACAAGAGGAGAGACCCCACCGTCCAGCTCCTCTTCCCTTCCCACCTCCTCCTGTTTGTACAGTCCCCATAAAGACACAGCTATCTTGGCCAGATGGACTTTTGACTTGTGTGTGTGTTTTGGGCATTGAGTTTAGAGCCAAAAACTAGATAGAGGATGAAAAGAAAACAAATTTCCAATACAGCTTAGCTGGAACAAAAATACTTCTGCTAACTTGCTTGACACCCCAGCTGAGGAGAGCACCCACTCTGTCACAGACCCTTGCCCAAGCACACACCCAATCAGTCTTGCAATGATGGGGATACAAAAGCCTGTGTGGAACCCTCATTGTGGAGACTATCTGCTTCCAAACACCCATGCACAGAAGCCATGGTCAATGCCATAACGTTGTTGACACAGTTGTGCCAGTGCACAGTATGCAGCTCTCTGCTGCTCAGTTCCAGGCATGTGCTGATTACTGTTAGAACGGGCACTCCTCACTGAGGACAGCAGTTAATTATTGCTTGTACAGCAGAGCAGGGACCCATGCTCATCATGCACACTGGGAGAAGCAGATCCCAGCCCTGCTCCTGGCCATGCAGAGCAGCTGGGAGATTTGGAAAATAAAAAAGTAAGCTAAAGGCAGGCAGAATAACTTGCTCCCAAAGCCACTGTGAGAAGCTCAGCCTCAGAAATGTGCCAACTTTGACAGTCCTGCTGCTGGAAAGCACAGGAGAGGAATGGCTTACCTGCAGCATGGGTGCTGTCCCAGCAAAACCCTGCAATGTGCATGGGGACGAGCCAGCCAGGGTGAGAGGAAGATTTGTGAGGGCTGGGGGACTTGATAAAAACATGATCTCAACTTCTGACTAGTTATCAGGGCTTAAGAGTGGCAGAAGTTATTGCTGAGAACTTCATTTGTACCTTGAATGCGTTCTGGTATCCAAGCTGCACATCAGTCAGCCAGAAGCCATGCCAAAAGCTGAGCCAGAAGAAGGGATTTCTACAGAAAGGAAGCATCAAAAGGATCAATTCATCTGTCTGTCCCACCTATCTCTTGCTGGCTCATGGGCACCTGCAGCATTCACCAAAATCTTCTGGGAACGAATCACCTCAAGCAACTCCAGCATTTCTGTCCCCAGCCCTGGGAACACCAGCTTCATTTTCACTGCATCAACTTCTCAGCACACACTCCATGCATAGAGCAGATCACCTAGGATGGGAGGGCTCATTTGGATTTACCAGACCCTATGCTACTTGTTTCTTACATGTGCAAGCCAAGCTTTCTGAGGCTTCACATGCCTTTTGTTGCTCTAGACCACACCAATTTTGGTATTTCCTTGCTTGGACTCTGAGCTCAAGGACCTAGCTCATTTGGAAATGGGCAAGGCTTTTCATTACTGAAGTCCCTTTTGTACCAAAGGGAAAGGACCATTTTGTCCAGGCAGCCCATGAATGATCCCAGGAAACCAGAGCTAGGCCTGGCGGCACGACCTCCAAAGCAGTATCTCCGCAAAATCAAACGCAAAAGTCTCCTCCAGCCCCGTTATGCAGAGCATTGGAGATTTAGGTATCAGAATGAGTGATCATACTTTACAGATAATCTCTTGGTAGCTTATTTCCCCCACTATGAAGTTAGGGTGATAGTTTGCTCTTATCTCACAGGCAAGCCACAAAGATATATTGAAGTCTGGGTAATACTTGTAAAGGATGCAGACACTAGGGTGAGACCATCACGGAAACACCCCAAAATTAAAGCCTAAGTTAAGACAATATTCTCTAAGTGGAAGACATCAATCTTGTGACAATGTTTAGTTACAGACTTTTATCTCTACCATGCCATCAACCACTTTATCATTGCATTTGATGGATGCTGGGGCAGCACAGCCACAATTGCTCGTTGTCAGGCTGATACAGAGGTCATGGGCTTTGCTAAGCTTTGGATCAAAACCTCAAACATCCTTTGTCACGTCTGTTAGGTTTAAAAGACTAACAAATTTACTAATTTAGGTTTAGTGTTGGGTAGTAGCTGGTGCCACCCTGATCTGCTTCTCCTGAGAAAATAAACCCAGCACCATCATCCCCACAGCAGCATGGTGGTGCTTCAACATGCTGTTAATCTTCACAATGTGAGACAAAGGTTTGAAAGGAGGTGAGGGCAGGCATAAATCTGTGGGATGACTCAAAGACTCTGCAACATCTCACTTGTGAGATTAAATATGCTTCATGGAAGTGGCTAGGTGCCCCTGAGCTTTGTGATGGGTAGTGAGACTGGTGAACAAGATCCCGGATGCTTGCTGAAGACTGACACAATGTGGGAAGGACACTGTTCTTGTAATGACAGAAAAAGGGGATCACCATACTGCACCTCACCCTTAACCCTTTAAAAATTAGTATTCAGTCTACAGCATTATAACTAGCCCAGACAGTTTAAGAAAGGTGCAAGAAGCAGTCACAGATAAGCCATCTCCAATCCTAGCTATCAACATATTTTAAAAATCCCCTTTCCCAGCTTTAGTTAGCATTTGATATCATGAAGTTGTTGATGCCACTGTTTCCTACATTCCCTCCACCCCCCATGCTCTTTTGAATTTAGCTGTATTCTTGGAGATGTCCAAGGTGATTGTGGAACTGTACCACATGTCCAGATCAGAGATGGACAGAGAGGCATGAGGATGAAGCCAGAGGAATAGCAGATGGGACAGGAGATGGGAGGCTGGGACTGGTGAGGAGGTACAAGCATGACAGTGATGGAGGGAGCACTGTGGACTTTATTCTCTGGCTGTAGGAGCATCAACATTGAAATCTCTGCTTGGATCTGGTTTTATTGACAGAAAATCCACTGCCTGAATGTGGGGGGTTGGAAGCAGTTTACCTGTTACATTCCCTGTGCTATCTCAGGAACACAACTCCACAGGCTGGAGCAGTTGTAGTTTATCTGCCTGTCTCTTATCTAATGTGTAACCTCCTGGACTGAAGACATAATGTACTGTCTATCCTTTCTGTGATAAAAATAAAGCATATAAAAACACACACACACACAATCCCAGGCCAAAAATTCTCTTAGGGGAACATACTGTGACTAGATAAGAAGGTACTAGCTGGCACGTAGTTACCTCTTTGCTTCCCTACTGGGACACTCAGGGAAAGGATGAAGTTGGGGCTGGTGGGGGCCACGGGAGGAGAGAGGGAAGACATGTCATGGGATGGATAGAAAGGGTGAAAAAAGCACTGTGGGGAATAGCTCAAGGAAAAAGAAATTAAAAGCAGATGACTGCACTCAAGGCTTTTGTAGTCCCATCAGACAGATTTTAAATCTGACTTCTTTGGAACTGAGGGCAGCAACCCCAGCTAACATTGCTCTGAGGGACCAAACAGGGGTCTTCAGGGCTCAGAGCACCACATGAAATAAAAAGACCTCTTGGAGGGTCAGCACATGTGTCATCAGAGCACCACATGAAATAAAAAGAGCTCTTGGAGGGTCAGCACATGTGTTATGTGTGACACCGTGTCTTCCTGGTGCTCGACCCACCACGCTTCCTGAAGGTCATCCTTTCTGGTGGGAGATCTCTGATCTTTTCTGGGGCTGATTTTTCTGCCTTTCCTTTGCCACTGATTCCCTTCAGTGGTCCTGCGTGAATTTCCTCATTACCTTATTGCAACATATCCTGCTGAATGATGGGTGTGAGTTGCATTGCCTCCTGGGCACGTGGGGAGGCTCTGCTGCCAGGTACTGACAGCTGTGCTGAACATGTCAGAGGCTGGTGGGACTCAGGAAACACTGAAGGAAAGAGAGCTTTGAAGGAAAGGTGGGAGTGAAAGAGAAGGAAAACCAGAGGATCAGCATGACTGAGAACCAAGCCTTGCTGGAGCTCCTGAACCCACCTGAGCATCAGGGTCACCAAATGCAAATCCACTGCTCAGTTTTTCTCTCCCTCATAGTTCTATTTGTACACCCAAAGCAGTATAATGGATGATGGAGAATTGCAATCCTAATCAATACTTATAATCAGTATTAACACAGGAGTTCAAAACCGGTCAGAATCATGCCAGTGCTTCCTATCAGCACCTTCTGCTGGCCCCACAGTTTGGCAGCACACAAGGCAGCAGCAGACCCCATGCTATGCTTTTGTACCACTCTGAATCCAGCAACTCCCCCTTAATTCCTCCCTTCCACAACATTTCCTGCACTTGAGCACCTTCAAAGAGAGCAATTCTTAAAAGTCCAGCAGCTTGATTAAATTCTCACTTTATTTTGCTTTTGGACATGAGGTGATAACCTGTGTTGCACCCTGCCTCTGCCTTGATGCTCTCTGTGCAGGAAGCCAACAGTGCTGATACCCTGCTAAGGATGTGCTTGAAAGGCGTATGCACAGCTCAGCTGGCAGGAGGATGCCGGCTGCCTGAAAGATCACCAACCACAGGCATGGCTCTTTGGAAGCATTTTCACAACTAACTGCCTTAGCCAGTGGAGTAAACCATGCATTTCCCAAAAAAGGGCAACTCATTTTCTCTTTGATGGATGGGCTCAAGTCTTGAGTCTGAGCAAAAAGATCAGATCTGTGGAAGACCCAGTACTTTAGAGGAACGTAAAAATCATGATTTCCTTTAGTCTCTTTGTAGTATTTTTATGAAAAAGTTCATTCAAATTTTAAGAACTGTGCCAGGATGGAGTAGCAAAACATTTGGTTCTGAAAATGTCAATATTACATATTTGGACATTTTCTGTGTTTGTTTTCTTAAAAACAAACAAAACAAAACACTGAAATTTATACTGGCTTTGCAAAAAATGTCAGTTCCATCAAAATGACATTTTGCCACGAGAAACTGGTTTATGCTTTTTATCCCCCTCCTTTTGCTTACTGCTTGCACTGCACTGTTCAGAAAAAGTGGCTGCATATTGGGAACAACCACTTTGTGTGCAGGGGCATTTGCGCATGCAAAACCATCTTTGTTGGTGCCAGCTGTTGGTGCCTGCACAGGAACTCACACACCAGGAAAATGCAGCCCCTGCTCCGAGAGCCTGCTACGTGCTCAGGTTGAGTGAAGGAGCTTGCGGCCAGCTCAGGAAATAAATTCAAGCATCCTCAGCCACACGGACTAGCCTTCCCTAGAGGGAGATGCAGCTTTTTACACCTGTGCTGCCAGATCTAGTGCTAGTACCAGGCAGGCCCTGCTGCTGCCCTGCAGTAAAGCTATCTAGCCAGTGGACCCTCAGGCAGGGCCAAATATGAGCTTACCCTGGGCACGCTGGCAGGAGGCTGTGAGAAAGGACAGCTTGGGGGCAATCATTAACACAGGTTGTGCTACAGACACCAGTTGTCAGACCATTTGAGTCAGTGAAGCATACTTCCCATGGGAACTCTTAGTCCTGGCTAACTTGAGGCAAGACCAATTAGAGAAGGCAGTAAATACACTTAGCATGCTGAGGAAAATACATCTAAAGCTGTTTATACACATTCCTTTGGACCAGTCAGCAACAAATATGTCCTTAGAGCTGTTCTGTCCTTTCCTTCTTCCCCCTCTCTCTGTGCTGCTTCAAAAATAAAACTTGCTCACCTCACCTAACCCTTGCTGGGTTTACTCCTATTCACTCCCAAGTCCACCAGGTCTTGTGTCCCACCAGCCCCTCGACTGGTGAGCTTCATGCAGACTTCCAAATGTTGCATTTCTCCTAGCTCCCCCCAAAGCTTTCATAATGAAATAGGATCCAAGAGGAAAAAGGCTTGCATATTTTCTTATCATTGAGGAGCTGGTATGCGGCACCAAGTCACCTCCATCACTTCTGCCTACCTTCGTCATCAGGTCGGGGTTTTGCGTCCATAGTGCAGTTAATCAGTACTAATAGCACATTGACAGCCATTGCCAAGGTGGTTATGGCCACGGGAGACTGCTATGTAATGAGGATGATCTCAGCTGATGGGGCTGTGGCCACAGGGATAGTTTGAAGGAAACAGAGAACCCAGATCTCATGTCCCAGACCATTGCCCTAGCCACGGGGTTGTTCCTTTTCCTCACTGATATCATGCTTAATTTGGCCTGCATGAGCATGATCAGCTATGTCAGCTACATGGCACTTTTCCTGTTTTCCAGGTGGGGGACTGAGCCAACTGAATGGTTATGCAGCATTAATGGGGTTTCATCCTAAAGCAAACTGTTTCTACTAAGTTCCATCGTGGACCAAGACTTTGTTTCACAAAAAAACAATGAGGATCTGTAATCTGGAGTCACTCAAGATCAGAATGATTTTCTCTTCAATACCAGACAAGACCTGAATATGGCTGAAATCTCTGTGAGGGAAAAAAACCCTCAAACTTTCTTATCAGATCTGGTCAAGACTGGTCGAACTTACTTTACATTTTATATTATCTAATGCACCACATTCTAAAAAGTTATTTCAGGATTAAAAAAAACATAACTTCTCATCCTAAAAATGTTTCAAGACATTTGGAGTTTTGACAGGACTGCATTCTCTAAAGGAAAACCCACTCTTCATGCATTTCCCCTACTGGCTCTCTGGCTATGTTGTGCATGAGATAACAGAAGTGTAGAGTGTAGAAGTGAAGCACCAGCTGCCCGAAGGTTTGCGCTAAGCAAACTCAACTCTTGTGTCCCCTTCCTAGCACCAGTCACAGGGACATGGTCACATGAGACTGGAAGCGGACGTAGAAATCTGAAGACGTGCTGATCAGCTCTACTTCTGGCCTATTTGGTTGTCATTATATGGTTTATGGACCCTGTGGCTCTCTCTCTGTTGGTGCAGTGTGATGGCTGGGGGTCTGCAGCATCATGCCCTCCCCAGCATATCAGTCTGCGGTGTCTCACTCTACGTGTGCTGCCTTGTTATGGATCCCAAAGTTACCAGCCAGTAAAGACAGAAGAGGGTGGTCAGGCACAGAGAGATGCAGTGAGAGGTGCCGTCTTTCCCTGTTCTCTTACTGCTTCAGATGGTACTCTGAATACCACTGCTTCCCCTCACAAAGGCACCTTGTACAGGGCTGGGCTAAAGTGAATGTGGAGCAGGAGAATTAAACAGCAAGAGGCAGCATGCCTCTTCCACAGCCGACAGGTATGGGGAAAGCTCTTTGGTTTCTAAAGCTTTCTCCAATCATTGCAGCTGCTCCCAGAGCACCTGCATGATTAAATGACTGCCTTATATCTCCCATCAAGCTGGAGACCATCTCAGAAGAAGCCATTAAGTGCTGAGGCCACAGGTCCAAGCTTCTGCTGAAGTCACAGGGTCCAGGAGGCCTCTGCCAAACTCAAGGAGACTGAGCCAGAGCATCTGGCTAAAACAGGCACACGCACTTATGCGCATGCGCACACACACAAAGGCAATTCTGAGAACTGGGACGATATTTGCTCAGAATATTTTAAAGCTTAATTCCAGTGATCACAGTGTCTTTGTGAGCCCATCTCACTAATGGAGTGCTTCCAGGCTTTATCTGATCTACCCTCTCCACCTTCCCTCACGCTTGTATAGCAGAGCAGAACCTAATGAGCTGGGTATGACACAATGCCTCACTTTCTGGTCCATAAAGTAGGAAGCCCATGGCCTGGATAAAAATAAAGACATGCTCCTGTGTGTGTGTTTAGGGCTAGAAGGGTAACAGTGAAGAAAGATTTGGTGGGAGGGGTAGGCAGGACCAGATGTGCTCAGATGAGCAAGAAAGGATGATATTGTGGTCCAAATGCAAGACTGGACACCTGTATTAACTGATTGGCTTTGCTGTAACCAACACTGTCCAGGAAAGCAGATGGCAATGTATGCCACAGCTAACCTTATAGCCATCCTGCAGGAGCACCTTTGAGGTAGGAAAAAGCATTCAGTCACTGTGAAACTAAGCAAAGAAGAGTCTTGCTGGAAAGCTTTGCTTTCAGTGAAACCCATGTGATTAATGCCTTTCCTTGAAAATTTTCAATTCTCTTCCTTTTACTGGAAATCTGAAAAGCCTTAAAGTGAAACATCTTCAACAGCTGTAAACATATCTTTCATTTTCCAATGGAACCTGTAAATTTCCATGGAGTAAGTCAATGAAAACAAACATTTTGTCACTCACAGCAACATTTTCCAGGGAGGAGGGAGAGGAGAAGGGGAAACATTATTTTTGACAAGGTCTACTGATTGGCAGAGCTCTTTAATAAATAGATCAGGCCAGGGTGCAGGACTCCAGTCCACATGGCAGAACTGTTGGTCCTTGAAAGGCTGATAGAGATCTTCTTGGCTGACTTTCCCCCTGTGGTTGACAGAGCATTAGCTAAAGACAGGATACAGGCAACCAGTCCTGCTGAGAATGACTGGATGCCAAACCAATGGCTGGCAAGATCTCTAAAAGCTTAATGACAGAACGCAAATGCCCACATAGAGACAGGACTAGCAGAGCATTTGCAAGCTGGGGAACTGCAGGCTAGCCACATACCATAACATAAGTTTGCTCTCAAGGAGTGAGCAAAAGATAAATAATAATAATAAAAAAAGACAAGTTCTGCTCTGCAAATATTTCCAAGGTGGCTATAACCTTCCTCCAAGGAGGCAAATCCAACATTAAACATCAGTAGAATAAATCAGCTGCAGGGACTGGCAAAAGGCTGAGAATCTAAATTACAGCAAGGTCAAAAGGAAGCAGGGGGCTGCTCAGAGGGAGCCAGAGTGAGAAATTCAGCACATCTGGTAGGTACAAAGCAATGCCCTTCGGGCAAACTCAGCCCCCAGCCCACCCCTATGCTGTGCCTAGAGCTTAGCAGAGGGAACAACATGCACAGAGGTGGCCACAGGGAGGTCCTGTCTGAGTGAAATCCGCCTTCGAGAGGGTGGAGGGAGGAAAAGGGGAAAAAAAAAAAAAGCAGGTGAATAAATGAGAAGCAGCAGCATCAGAGTGTGCAGCTCATGCAGCCGCCTGAGCAGCCAGGAGCTGCTGCCCCTGCTGGCTCAGGGGATGCTCTCCTGCTTTGGAGAAAGAGGTGGTCATGGCACGTTTCTTTGGCATGCCTGTGTGCATGTCACCAGCATGGCTGTGCAGCCCCTGGTGTGGCCAGCTCCATCATGAACCTTGCATGAGAGCTCTGGGGCAGTCATACATGGCCCCACCATAAGGCGCAGTACACTTCAACAGCCCTCTTCTTCCCAGGGCTCCCTCGGACCTAAAAATCAATACAGGGAATCCTTAAAACTTCCCTAAGTGTCCCTAGGCAGCAGGCAGGCCTGAGCACTGGCTCAGCAGAGAAGGAAGTCCAGGTGGATCTCTGGAGAAGAAAAAAAAGAGTAGAGCAGTTGATTTTTCTATTGATTTGAAGACACTTACCAATCAATCATCTGTTGGATGTGTAATGGGTGGGCTGCAGCCAAAAAAAAAAGAAAACAAACATTTACAAGAAAACATCCAGAAAAAGTGTATAAGCCCTGAATGTACATGTAAAGGCATAACATGGAAAGCAAGCAGAAAACCAGGACAAGGAGCAAGAAAAATAAGAATAGAAAAGGTTTTGTTGGAGACAAAAGTAGGTCAGGGAATGATGATGTTCTGGGGGATGCATGGAGGCACAACTAGATGGCATTGTGATGCTGAGCCTCCCCGGGCTGTGGAACCACCAGAAATTAAATGATTGGGCTCCCCTCGAAGTGTCACCACTGTTTGCACTCTGGTGGGGTAAGTTCTGCTCTGCTGGGGTTCAGCTAAGCACCCTCATGGGATGTTTTGATTTGCTCTTAAGTTTAAATGACCCAAGACAAATTCTCAGACGTCGTTATGGGTTTAGATTTGAGTTTGTCACAGTATATGAAAGAAATTCAAACATTGATCCCAAATATTCCAAAGACTGGAGAAATATTATCAACACTTACAAGTATTCCATTAATATTTGAATACTCTACAATGTAAGTTCCTTTTAACAGTGTGTCACTTACATGCATTTTCTTTTTGCTATTATTTGTTGCCATATCTAAAGAGATCGCCCTTTGTAATTTAATGCAAAAAGACATGTGAAGGGAAATATGCTTTGAGGGGACAGGGATGGGAAAGAAGAACAATAATATATATTCAAGCTGGATCAAGTCTGGAGTTCTGCTTAATTCAGGAGCTTGTACCTAACAGTGGCAAGGAAGGTGCAGTAAGCCTTACGGATGGAAGCTCCTGTGTGATGTACAGGAAAAAACCTTTTACTAGGTCCCAAGGGAGCAAAGAGTGATGTTTTTTCCATCCCACTGATCCCAAATGCAGGTGTTGTACAGAGACAACTCACCTAGCTCAGACTGACACCAGGAACAGGTCATTACTCCCCCTATCTTCAGTCCAGCTGTGAACTAGTTCAAAATATAGGAACACCAGGATGAGAATAGCAGGTATATTTAAACATACAGAAACACATAGAGCTATCTACGTATTATTCATATATGAATATACATTTACATTACCTTTTTGTTCAGCTGTAGCTCACACTGCTGACCGCCACTCAGCCCATCCAGCAGTGACCCACTGAAGCACCAGCTCAGTTGATCACTTTGCTCCAATGTTTGGAGGAAGAGAGGAGCTGCTGTCACCCCCTTGAGAGCCCCAGCACTACCAGGGCGAAGCCAGCTGGGGTCAGAGTCCAGCTTGAAAAGCTTATAAAGAAGCATTTGTAAGTTCTCCAGAGTGGATGTAGTGGATGTAATGACTAAGGCTGTGATCCTCAAAGGTATTTAGGCATTTGATTCTCCAGTCAAGCCAAACCTTTGGGGATCTGGGCTCCTGCACAAAGGCTTTCTACCTAGACAAACATGAATAGTAGCTTGGCCACGTGGCCCTCAGGCTGACGCTGCCCACCCCCAACCCCCTTCCTCAAAATTGATATGGTCCTAATAAATGGCTTAGATGCTCCAGGCAGGTGGGTTCTAATTCCCAAAAGCTTCTCCGAACTGCATGGGTTTCCCACATGTCCTGGTGTTTGCTCAGCTCTGCCTTTGACTGCTCAGTCATCCCCCCAGACTCCTTTTCCCATGGCAAGGCTGAGGCTCTGAGGCACTAAGAAAGGTAGGAAGCCTTTCTGGGAAGACAGAAAGATCCAGGGAAATGCAGAAACTAAGGAAAGACTAGTTCAGTGAAGGGACTTGACCAAAGAGCTGCTCTTAGGCAGGATGGTAGGTGCATCTTGGGGATGGGGAGAGTCATTAAAGTACACATACAATGGAAACATTTTAATTATGGGTGGCTATTTCCTCATCTAGTCAAATATACCATTTGTCTGAAGCTGACACGTTCCTGCCCTGAAATGTGGAACATTTCACCTCCAACCACTTTTATCAGGAAGCATTTCTTGGGAGAAAGGAGAGAGAGGGACTGACTGATGCTGCTTAGCTGGTGTTTAGGACATTGGCCATACTTCAAATCCCTGTTCTGCCTGGTTCAGAATGATCTCAAAAAGCTCTGTGAGCAGAAAAAAAATGAGACTGGGAGGCAATGGTTTAAAAACACTGCATTGGAATGTTTTAAATATGTCAAAACCTTTTCTTCTTTTTTTTTTTTTTTAATGGGAAATTCATCAAACCTGACACTTCCCATGCAGAGTTCTGGCTCTTAACGAATCCGTATATTTGGACACCCCCTGAGTGTCCCCCCCCCCCCCAGCATTTCAGCCAAATATTCTTGGCTGGTTCTAATTATACAGCCATATATTTTTATACGCACATACATTCAGTGCGTACACGTGAAGGCTCAGTAATCATGGATCAGAAGGGGAGGAAAGTGTTGATAAGACCTTAGCTGCTCCAAAGAAAAAGTCTGAGAGATTTCCCTCCTCCTCCCCCGCCACCTTCACCTCACCCTCCGAGGAAAAGCCCAGCACCAGGAGCTGGGGGCTCTGCAGATGGCAGCCACATGCATTGGCTGCCCGGGCTCCCCTGCTTGACGTTTCTGCACTTCTCTAGTGCCCTCCTCAGGTTTTGCAGTTCACTTTCTTCTAGATGCGAGGTTGCATCTGGCCCAGTTGTCCTGCTGCCAGGCACCCAGGACCCTTGAGAGGAGATGAGAATTGGTCCTTTCAGCACGTAGCAAAAGGCTAGAGAACTTGAGAATCCCAGGGAAGGTGATGTCCTCAATGAAGAAACTCATCATCAAGAGCTTCAGGCCTTCGGGGTGTGCGCACAACCCAGAGCTTCAAGACCTGAGATCACCAGCGAGAGCTGAGAGCACTCAGCACCCAACAGGATACATCCAGCACCTCTTGGGGTCAACCTACAGTTCAGGGCTGCCTGACAGAGCTGGTAGAGGAGGCATTACCTAAGCCCAGTGCTGCCGATAAGATTTCAGTGGAGCTTCCTATACCACGTGCACCGAGAATGACCCTTTTGAGGAATGGGAGTAGGGGAAAGGGTTTTTGCTACAAATGATGAAATGGTTAAAGTTGAGAGCAAACAGGCCACCCAGCTCTCCCTTTAACCCTCCTGTACCAGCAGAGACCCAGAGGCCAGCCAAATCCACCAGTTCTAGGAAATTATTTTTTAAAACAACAGACATACACACACGGGGGGTGAGGGGAAGACCAATCTATTTTCACAAGAATCTGTCCTTGATTAGAGCAGAAGCATGGCAGTGGGGAAAGAACCGATTATTCAGCAGCGAGCTCAGAAGAACAAATAAAAAAAGGAAAAAAAAAAAAAGGCTTATTTGTTCAGGGTGTGATAGAGAGACTTCCAAAGCGCATGGAGACAATTGGAAATTACTTCTATTGAAGCAGAGGCATTTGCTGCTCAGGGTGAGGAATCAAAGGGCAAGTCCCGGGGAGGCAAGAGGGTGGGGTGGCCACCCCTGGGTGGCCAGTGACAGACAGGCTTGAGCGTGTGACCTCTCATAAAACCCTTCCAGGGGGCTTTCACATATTGTGTGGAGCATAAGCCGATTTCCACACACAGAGGCTCCTAATGAAGATGTCCTTCAGGAGGCAAGAGGAGGAGACGGGGTAATGAAACCAGCCTGTTTGCCAAGGAGACACTTCCCCCCACTAAAGGCAGCATGCATGAATAATGGGAGATGTGAAGGGATGGGAAAAAATGCTGTGGACCTCAATGCCATATCATAAAAAAAAAAAAATGACTCTTTATGCATTAAATCCAAACTACCCAAACACCGAAGGCTCAAAGGAAGGTCAAGGGTCTGTACACCCCCAGTTTCTTATTGCAGATCAGACCTGGGCAGCTTCCCCTAGCTGGTTTGTAAAGTGCCTCTGGTTAAGAAGCAGTTATCTGCCTCAGATTGACCTGGCCAGAGTTTGAACCAGTCTGAACAGAGATTTATTAACCCTCGCAGTCAGAGATCAATAAATAGCTTCCTCTTGAGCAGGCAAACTGCCTGGAATACAAAAACATGAAACGAGCCCACCACCAATCTGCTCTCCCCTGTCCAATAAAATGATGCTCTAATTCCCCAACAGACAGCAATCTCTAATTTCTATAGTGTTTTGAAGCCAACTGTAAAATTCACATCTAATTACAGGGCCCTGGATCACTGCCATGAAGAATACGGTTGTTAACAACATGATACGTACACTTCTCTGGGGTCATTTGGAAACTATCTGTGCTTATAACCTCCCCATCTCCTCTGCTAAGTGTATGCTGGTCACTCAGTCTTACCACATTGTAAAGGGCAAGGTACACCAGTGAGATTTATGTGCGGGAGAAGAGCAAGCAGACGATGTTCTGCAGGACAAAGCCACACTGTGTTTCATCTCTGATTACCTACTCTGCTAGAGAGAGGGTAGAGATAAGGTTAAAAGCAGGGCATAATAAAAGATTTAAATCTTTTTTTGAGATTTTTTTTTAATAGAAACTTCAGTGGAAGAATGGGTGAAGTTTTACTCAGAACAACCCATTTTTCAGCCAAATTTCAAAACTACAGGTCTGGCATGCTTGGCCTAGAGGGCAAACTGTGGATAGGGAAAAGTGGCGAAAAGAAAGATGGTCTAAAAACCAAGGTGCTATAGGATCATTTCCATTAGCCCCAGTGAGCAGTTCCACTTGATTTTGAAAAATTCACAATTATTAGATTTTTATTTGTATTCACACTGCATTTTGATATTTCCTTGCCATGCCTGTAAACAAAAAAAGTGAAGCTCCTGGCTCAAGAAGTCCCTGAGCTACAATCTCCAAAGGTTTCCACATGGTCTGCATTGGAGACTCGGTGGTCCTGTGTTTTGAAGCTTGCTTGTGCATTTGCTGTTGGTCACAGGAGATTGCTTGGTGCGGACCTTCACACTGAGTCATCCCTAACTTCATATTTCCCAATCCTTTCCTACATGTCATCGTTCTTATTCATTGACTCCCACTTCTCATAATTCTGTTTACAAATGCTCCTGGCTGACTCTAACACATCTCCATATCCCAAATACAATATACTCTATCTTAGAGAAGTTTAAGAGCTGGTTCAAGTGGAAGCCATCAGCAATAGCTGCCTGCTATTCACTCTTCAGAGGTTACACAGTGGGGTAACAACATAAGAAAACCCTCTGTGGTAAATCAGATCACACTTTTTGACAGTCGGTGTTTTAAGACGTATTCAAGCCACAGCTAGAGCTTGGCAGGGAAGACTTTCCCCTTCTCATAAAAGCTTTTGAAATTTCAACTGATTTTCCTCTCTATCAGAAATAAAACTGGAAGGGAACCCCAAAAATGTTCACAGACCACCAGCAAAAAAGAAAAATCAAAGCAAAACAACTGGCATACATACAAATAATCTTCAAATATTTGATTTTCACCTTTTGCTCTTTGTTTAATCTCTTTTCTCCAGTAAAGATTAAGTTCAGTTAAAAAATTGAAATGCTATTTTAATGGAAAAAAGCCACAAATCTCTAATCATTAAAAATAAAAGGGGGGGGGGAAATGGGTTTAGAAGACTTGTAATCTTTTTGTAAGCTGGAAAATCAGGTAAAACCATCCCATTTCCCACCATTTCAGTTTGAATATATTTGCCTTTGTGGCAGAAAAAAAAAAACATGTAAAATAAACTTTCCAACCAGCTCTAGCAATGATTTCATGATTTTTTAACACTTTTCAAGGTGTGAGATGCACCAAATTAAAATTCTGACCTTGCTCATTCCTTAAACTGATTGGACTTGAGGGTGTCAGTCACCCCAGAGAAACTGGTGAGCCCAAGAGTATTGATGGGAGAAAGGGAGAAAGTTTGAACTGAACCTGAGCAAAAATGCTTGTGCCAGCAAGGGAGGTTTATTCCTTCTTTCCTGAAGCTGTCTGGTCCTGCTGCAGAAAATCTCCAACAGCAAGGGGATGCAGCACAGATGACAGGGGAGCCAGGAGATGTAGTGCTTGCTCTGAGAATGGATGTAGTGTAATTTTCCAGCAGACAAATAATGCTGCTTTCTATCAATTTCCACCAGCTTTCCAGCATTTTTCCATCAGTGTTCAGTTCTCAGTGAGATGTCTAACACTTACTTTGTAAATTCTAAGAATTGATCAGTTCAGCACATAAATGTTGAGGAAAAGAAAATGGTCAACAGATAGCATGCAAGCCAGCTACAGCGCTGATGTAAGGGAGAGTTTGCCAAATACCTGCTGAGGGATGGGACAGTGGCATGGCAGTCATTTCTCCTTCAGCAGAGCTGGTAAATGGAGACAGAACATATCCAGACTTGCACTTGTGGGCTTCCAGGATTCATTTGCCCAGACATCTGCCAGAAATAGAAAGAGGCAACCCTGCCAAAAGGCCATTGCTGCACCACTTCAGCTTCATTGCATGCCTCTTCCCTTCACTACCCATTTCCGTGCCAAAGGCCTACACCAACCCTCCTGGCCATTGCCGGGGAGGTATTCACATATCTTCTCAACCATAACAAAAAGTGGCTGGGATCAAAGCAACAATTAGCAGAAGAAATTTTGAAGCCTGTCTTACATGGAAAGTCAGGTTCTGACTGCAGCAGCTCCTTTGGTCATAAAAAACAATCAGGATTTCAGGGTTTGACATGGTTCACTTGCACAGCCCTTACTTACACTAGCGGGACTAGTAGCCTTATGATGAATGGCAACATACAAAAAGTAAAGACCTTTTGGGTGAGTGGTAGAGAGCTCAGTCAACTGCCAGCCCCACTGAAGGCAGGATTGCATGTAGGAGAAAGTGTTTAAGAGACATTCAGCAAAACCACCAAATTTGCTGGGATCATTTTGCATGTTGCCTGCTCAGTGGAGACCATAATGAAAAACAGGAAACCTCCCAAACTTCATAAGAACATAAATGCCATATTACATAAGACCAAATGTCCAAGCAGTGCAGTATTTTAGGTCTGACAGTAGTCAGCAGTGGGTATGTAGGGAAGAATGTAAAGAATAGGGAATAGACAGATATTTAGCTTCTAGGAAATAGCAGTATGGGGACCAAGGAGAAATGTGTATCCATATCCCTTACGGATATCATGACACATTAGGGAGCCTCCTCCTACCCTGGAGAGAGAAAATAAAAAAAGTCACCCAGGGACATGTGCCCAGTGGCAGTGAAGAAAACATTATAAATGACTTGGAGCCTGGCTCCAGCTAACTACGGGGCAAGACATTCATCTAGCCTGTGCCTCAGTTCCCACTAAGAGAGAGACATGTTGCATCACCATGGGATGGAGACAATGAAACCATGCCATGACTGAAAAGTCCTGAGATGCAAAGGATGAAGACCAGATGGGACAGCTCCAGATGGGTAGGCTGTACGGGTGTCCCCTTTCAGTCACTTTCCCTTTGGCGTCTGGGTTTTAGTCCCAGTAACTTGGTAGCATTGCAAAGACATTGTTCATTACACAAATAACTCACAACTGCTATCCATTGTACGTTATTTCCTTTCCCTTACTCTTTCTTCTTTTTAAGAAAGATAAAAACGGCTGCCCTCATCCAGGCAAGAGAAGGACACAAGGTTTTTGGCATGCAGTCAAAATGAGTGAATCATGTTTGCACTCAAGTTGTTATTAATCTGGGGTTGAAACTTACCTGGAGGAATGATTCAACTGAGTGATACACAATGGGTAAATTTGGGAAGTCCCTCAAAGTACCTGAACACATAAAGGGAAAAGACATCTAATAAATGTTATGTCAACATCTCACCTAGCTGTAATATCAAATGTGATTAAACAACACAAGAGCCTGAGCTCTCCCTCCCCAGCCCATTTCTTAGCTGATAACAAGTTAGATGTGCTGCAGATGGAAAACCAGAATTTTTATCCTTCCAGACATAACTCAGTAAAACCAGGAAATAGGGCTTCTACTAGCATTTTACACTTCAGCATCTTACTCTTACCTGGGACATGGGAAGTGAGCACCAGACCATGCCCAAACTGCTTACGAGCACAATAAGAGAGGCAAAGTTGCCAAGTGAAGAGCTGAGGCGCACCCTTCAGTGCTTTCAGCGAAGTCCAACAGACATCTGGGAGTCCTGCACCCAGTTCTGCACCACCATGATGGGTGCACTGATCACAAGTGCCCTGCCAAACACCTGGTCCCCTGCAGCCATCTACTGAGAACATCCCTGCAGGTGCTGCTGGGTCTAAAGATCCCTGCTAGCCCTTTCTGTCTGTGGGAAATCATCATGACTAAATACAGTGATTTGGTTTTGGTAGGGGAAGTTGAGCTGTAAACACCCTGCTGATAGGTGGGGAGAGATCATAATGCCTGAAAAGGCAAACCATTCTCTAAACTGCAAACAATTTGTGGCACTGCTAGACCTTTTTTCCCCAAAGTAAAATGGGCATTAGAGTCATCCAGATATTAGAGGAATCTCAGCTCAGCTATAGATAATAACAAGCATCACTTTCTGGTTTTAGGTGGACTATTCTAAGTACTTCTAAACCAGCATGCTTCAGAATCCCAAAACGCATCCTTGCTGCTGAGCATGCCAAGGTTAGCAAGCCAGCTTGTGCAGGGGAGGACCAGAGCCAAGACCCCCTGAAAACAACCAGACAATAGTTTCTCTGTCTGAAACTACTGCACTCAGGATCTGAACTTGTGCCTTTGTTGAAGATGCTGTGGACAACCTCAGTATATCTGGCTCAACACACAAGATTTAAAAGAAGTCTGAAGGTTGGTGTAAGGTCAGACAGTCTAGCAAAGGCTTACTGGCTTTAGAGCCTATGAACTTATAGGAAGCTGTATGAACAGACACTGCTGTCTGTTCCATCTCTCTTGACGGTATATGCTCTACGACAAGATTAGTCTGTACTGCATGTTTTCATGTGCCTTGTTTCTTGAATTTTCCTCCGAGTTTCAGTCCGCATGAGCATATATAGCAGTAATTCTGGAAGAGAGCAGAGTTAAGGTTATTTTGACAGTATAGCTCAAATCTTTAAATTTCCTACTTTTCAGAAGTTTAAATTTGCATTAATTTTTCATATCCTGCTGAAGATTAATCTGTTATGCATTCTGGAACAATATGAGACACCATTAGGCAATGTTAACTTTGCACTGAAGTTTTTGGCATAAGACACTGTATGCTCTAATCTATTTGCAAATCAAAAGCCAATGCTTTGCACACTTCAGTGAAAAGCCAGAGGCAGCCTGCCCCACTAGAAAGGTCACCAGATCAGGACTCAAGGGAACTCTTCGAAGTTTTGCCACTGATTTACTGCTCAATCTTGGCCAAGTCATCTCTTTTCTTTGTGCCTCAAGTTTTCCTCCCATTCTTTGTGTTTTCTATTCAGGCTGCAAGTTCTTTAGGGCAGGAGCAGCCCTCTTGTTACATGCTGGTCCTGTGCCTCATACAGCAGGCCCCCCCCTCCTAGCTGGATAATGCCTACAAGAGGCTACTGCAACACAAAGAATTCCAAGCCTTAACAGTTTAAAAGAGCTTAGTTTTCAGTCCCAGGATCTTCAATCTCTCTTGCTTGCTTCCTTAGCAATAAGCTTTTCAGAGATGATTCCAGCCACTAAGTTCCCAGTCAAAGGGTTAAAGTAACCAACTCCATTAGATAAAGAGGAGAAAGGTGTAAGAGGAACTCAGATCGTATGCAAACTAGGTACTAGTTAATCAATAGTACTCAAAGGTGAAGGCCATATGGAAGAGCCAGGAATCATTGCACAAGTTAAGCAAAGTTTAGCAAGCCTGATAAAGCAAAGCGTTAACTATTTTCTGTGAAAAGTTCCACCTTTCCTCTAACCTAGCTCTGGAACAGGGACCACATAGACCCATCTTCTCTGTGACAGCCTCATGTACTAACAGCTTCAGTGGAAGTTTTGAGACCAATCCGTGGATAACACCTCTTTGTTGCCCTGACTGTTCATATACTACATGTTACGTATAATTCTCCTATTCACTGGACTCTTGATCCAAACTCTTCTGGTAAAAGGGCTTGTGGGCAGTTTACTTTCTGTCCAATGACTTCATTGCAAAGGATTTTTTTTCTCTGTTGAGCTTGCCATGTGCAAGCTTTCCTTCCTCTTGTTTCCCTCCTCTTGTTTCCCAGTTTCTGGAAATAATTTGTGGTTTGGAAATGGAAATGCCCTCATAGGCTTCAAAGAGCTTAAAGCCTGCCATACCAGATCAGTTCATTGGATCCATTTAATCTTTTCTTCTCTTTCCAGCCATGATCAATACCTGGTACTTCAGAAAACAACACAACTTTGTAGTTGCAGCAGAACACTGCCTTTAGACCCTTCTCTGAATGGGTGACAAGCTGCTAAAGTATCTTTTCCACTTTCATCCTGAACTGCCCCAGATCTTCTGGGAGGGTTAATCAAGGAACCAACTAAAGGGCAGAGACCCCCCACAAGGATAAAGAGACTTAAGGGGGACAAAGTACATTGACACATCTCAAAAGAGGGCTTCCCAAAACACAGCACAGCAAACACAGCTCAACCCCTTCCAGGACTGGCTTGGCTTGCTTCCCCTGTTCAAAGAAGTTGGCAAGAAAATCTTTATTGTAAGAGACAGAACAGAAGCTGGAGGGGAGGTACTGAAATCTGGGGATAATTCACAAAATCCTGGCCTGTGGTATAGAAAGAAACTAGTGTTATGTATCCATTATTTGTACTTCTTTTGTTATTGCTGCTAGATTAAAACTGATATAAGCAATCTATCAATGATCACATCTCATTTTCAGCTAACATCTTTCCTGGCTGCTTTTAAATTAATGGGAAGCAGCTATAACTTAGTGCAGACATTTTCTGGCTTGCTCATTCATGTCAAAGTGGTCTTGTGCTTCAACAGCTATCCTACACTCTGGAGCAGGATTATTTTTTTTTAATAAAGTAAAATCTAGTATTGCAAAGACATCAGATTTAGTCTCTTAAAATCTGCCATTTTCCTTAAAGACACCACTATCCTGCTCTGGCTTGGTGACTATACGCTCATACCTCATCTTTTACCATGGTAAACAACTAGTGGTAAAGCCGTGTAAATTGGACTTTGTCCTTTATCTCTGAAGACTTGGCAGAGAACCATCAGGCCAACCACCTGCATTTATTTCAATCTGAGTCAGGCTTTGCCTGCATTCATGCCTGCCATGGGTGAACAAAACCAAGGCCACCACTCTTGGGATGAGGGAAACTTCAACCAAAGGACATCTACCAGAGGAAATGGCGGAATGTGTGGTGTTACGTTGCCACCTTGTGGAGAGCTCCCAGTGGAGATGAATGAAGATGGCTGACTAACGAGTTGCGGACATGCCGCAAGAACATCTCCCCCTTGTTGGACGCCTGTGGCTGGCTAAACACTTGTACTGATTGTATGGGCGACTACACACTGCTGTTACTTCTTCTCCAAGTGACGAGGCATGGGAGCTCCATGCAACGCCTGGAGGTCCTATGTATGGGCAACATCAACTCATTGCTTTCATGCCTGGATTTTCAGACTTGAAACTAAAGCTTTGTATAGATGCAGCCAATGTGTAACGAGTCTGGTCCTAGGTCAGACTTCAGGGGACAGGAGCCCATGTAGTCATAGTTGCCACTAGCTTTTGTGGATAGCAGTGCTGCTGTCCACAAACGAAGAGCATAGCTAAGCTATGTGAGTCCGGGCATCTACAAGCTTGAGGAGAGAATGAAGGAAAATATATTTCCTTTTGATAAGTGCAGAAAAAGCCTCTGGTTGCAATGCTTTTTATATTAGTGGTGTCCCCAGAGAGGTTCAAATATACAAACCCACAACTTGCTCCTCCTGTTTGTGTGATAGAGTACTGCGTTGACAGACTGGAAGAGAACTACTGACAAGTGCTACCATGTGGAGTCTTACAGTGATGCCATGTATTGATTTCCATCTGGTGATGATGTGCACTTTTGTGATTGCATTGACACTGTTCTTTCTCTTAAGAATCTGCAGACTAAGTTTTTGGAGTGAAAAGAATTAGCATTGATAATTATTTATTCAGTACTAGAGGATGTTTGTGACTTTATAGGCCTGTTACAATTACAATGAGGAAAAAAAGGGCAAAACCTGAAATCACAGGTATCTGCCCCAAGACCCTTAGCAAGATAAATTAATCCAGACAGAGCAAGACAGGCAAACCCAGAGAAGATGGGTTCTAAGTACAGCAACATATGAAAAGTGTGACACATGGATAAGTCTTTATGTTAGAGAACAGTGCAAGCTGTCATACCAGGTTTTCCACTGTATTGAACATCTGGAAGTAAATAAGCAAATCCCTCAGATTTGGGGAACATGGCAGATCACCCTTAGAAGTATCTGAAACGTAGGCTGAAGTATTCAAGAACTTGAGAGGGAAAGAGTCTTTGATTTCAAGGAAATGTGATACCTCCTCAAAGAAAGGATCACACTCTTCGAAATGCAAGATATGGACAACGATAGAGATGCTGGCCAACAACAACAGGGCATGAATGCCAACACCTCTTGATGGGAATAAAGGCAGTAAATTTGAGCTCCAGAGGTTTGTGATGGGACTTTTCTAAGCTCCAGTTGCCAGTAAATTCAGCTTCTGTTAGAAGCAGACATACAGAGACATGAAGTTGCTTTGGTACTTGGAAGAAGCACGAACTGTTACCTTTTCTTGGACAAAGGCCTATGTTGATAAAGGCAAAGGCACTTGGCTTTCCCCAAGGCACATTTGATTTCTCATGAGATCTTAGTTGGGAAACAAATATTTTGCACTGTGTAGAAATTATAAGGCATGCATTAAGACTTACCATGTTTCAATGACAACTTTCAACACATAGTTATTAATGGGGAAGCATTAAAATGAATGGAACCATAATTAGCAAGATGTTTTAGAAAATTGGTTAGTCCAAAAAGGTTAGAATTTTCAGCAATAATCTAGATAATACAAAAATCTGTGGTAGTGGGATTTGCAAAAAGTATAAAAGTTGCTGAGATAGTAAAGAAGAAAGAGATCAGGGTTAATTAGGGGGTTACAAGAATTACTGGCTCAAATTATCACAATTCAATATGTGCATTTTACTAGAGGCAAGTGAAACATATCGCACCTGACAGTAAAGGCTGAGATTCAACACCACCCATCTCCTGCCCATATAGAGACACACAAACTAAGAGTCTAACCTGCCTAGTCAATGGAGGAATTGAGTTAATGGAGAGAAAATGGAGCTCTGGGGGCTTAGGGGTTGGTGGAAATCTGGCTGAAGTTAGAAGTGCTGAAGCCAAGCCTCTACAGTCCTGCAAAGCTGTGCATAAAGAACATCAAAATTAACTACCTCAGCATGAGATTTTGGTGCAGCATTTGATGACTAATGTGATAGTTAGGTGTATCAAAAAGGGATTATCACATACAAACAGGGAAGTGGTTTTGTCCATGGGTTGGCCACTGTTCAACTCATTGGAAGAATTATATCTTCAGTTTTGGCATTCCCAATTCAGGAAGGATCTCAGAGTTCAAGCTAAAACCACAAAAAATGATCTTGCAAGAGAAAACAAGTCTTGCAATGCAGTAAGCATACAACTTTGATCTACTGTGATTAGTCAAAAAGTGACTTGATATTCTTATATGTAGGTACTTTTGCATGCAAAAGACACCTTACCAAACTTTCAAGTCTTTCAGGCAGAGACCTAAAAGGATTCAGGAAGAATTCAGGCTGATGCTAGACAAAGGCAATTGTGAAGCAGGATATGATTTCTTTGCTGTGCAGGTACTTTAATATTAGAGATGTAATGAAATCACAAACCATTTGGAGTTTGTCAGATGCAAATGGACATTTTAGCACTTTGACATATATGATTACATGGGAGTACTTAAAAGCATGTTTTAAGTTTTACTTAAGTTTAAGAGCATGTGTTAATGTGGACAATTACTGCAGAGCAGTTGATACACGGAAATTCATTAGCTTAACACAACCCATTTGTGGTTCAATATTCTTCATAAAATATTCACTGCAGCTCCTACAAAAAATTCTGCAATTGATCTACACTGCAGGAGGAAAATATAGAGGCACACAGTCTTCTTACCTAGAGAGCAAAGGAATAGAAGTCTACATTAGAAATTATGGGATATTAGGAAAAAAAAAAACAAGCTGTACATTTTTATACCAAAGCAGTAGAAGTCACTTCTGGAAAGCGAGGGTGGACAGCTCCATCACTTCAGGTTTAGTCTTCTTCACTAAAGTAACTCCCCAGCCTCTTGAAAAACCCTCCTGGGATGCCCAACTTAATTTTGTAGTCTTAGACAACCTCAAAAGCACTAAAATAATATCTGCCTGAAGAAGCAGCTCTGATGGATGGAAACTCTCCTTTGAACCAATGGTCTGGAAAAACCTAAAAGCTAAATTTAATTTCAATGGCAGTTGGCATGGCAGTTGGCATGTCCTTACAATTAAACCAGCAATAAATGCCAGTTTTACACACTTCCCTCTGTTTGTAGGTTGCTTTTTAAGCCACTGAAGCCTTCCTCTATGGCTGAGTCTCCAGTCTTTTTCAGATAATCACTACAAAAAAATTCCACATTCACTACACGTAAATCTGTGCAACTCTGCAAATCGATCAGGCAGGGACAACATAAAATAAATGGAATTGAATACCAAGTTGACACAGAGGAGATGATTGTCTTTGAATATATTATTCATTTCCATATTTAATTCATTATGTTTCTCCTCCACCACCGCCTCTCCCCCCCCCTTTTTTTTTCTTCTCCACTTCAATGTATACGGAGCTGCAACAAATTTTCCAGCCTAATGTGCGGGAACGTTGTAGTGTCAAGGGACTTTGCAGTTAAATGTAAGACCTTGTCTTATTGTACACTGAGCCTTCGTCCTCAGGAAATCAACAGCTCCAAGTTAGATAACAACTGGCAAATCATCATCTTGTTGAGTGTTTGCAAAGGCAGGTAGGGGGGAAGGAAGGAGGTTTCTTTAGAGCAGGAAATCCTAAGGGATTAAGAACTTCTCTGACCACCCACCTTTGAAGTCTCCTAAATCTTTGTCTTTCCTGATACTGGTATTTCTTGACCTGCTTTTCGAGTTGGAAGAAGATATCTGTCTGGGGATCACAGCAGGGTGTGAAAGACAGAGGAGATGTGAATCGAAAGGAGGAAAAGATGTC
Organism: Forpus xanthops; assembly: GCA_032466535.1. Classification (NCBI taxonomy): domain Eukaryota; kingdom Metazoa; phylum Chordata; class Aves; order Psittaciformes; family Psittacidae; genus Forpus; species Forpus xanthops. Next base: position 51,861 of record JASSUY010028357.1, on the reverse strand, counting down.
TTTTTTGCGGGGAGAGCTGGAAAGGGAAGGGGAGGAAACGGGTCCAGATCCAGAAGTCAGTTTCATTTTGTACTTCAGCAATGATCACACATTATTCAATAAGGGTTAACCTTGCCTGGAAAGCTCATGGGAGGAAGCATACACTGGTTGGTTGCTGGGACCGGATCAGATGACTTAATACAACATGTTTTCTTTTCTAGCTCTGATTCCCCTGATTTTCTAATACACCAACCTTAAATCAGTCAGTGAAATTTCCCTTCCCTATTCTCTAACTCTTCTCTAAATTCAGCCTTGCACATCTGGAATAACCCAAAGTTTTACATTTTTCCCCAACAAGCAGAGAAAGTTGCTGGCTTCTCCCCCCTGCCTGGGAGTCAGTGCTGTGCTTCTCTCATCTCTGCTTCAGCCCAGAGCTCAACCCAGCTGAGGTTCCAGTTGAGCACTAGTAACTCTTTCATCTTCTTTTTTTATCTGCATATGAAGTCATACAGTCTTATGGTGGCATTTTGATGCATTTAGAAGATAAAAACAAAATATTTAATCCTAGCCATATGATACAAAGAAGGAAAAGACCTAACCACCCTGAGTTTCTCCGCACTCCTGCTTGGTAATTTTTTCTTCTGAAGCCAGCTGTTTGACAGATGGCTTTAAAAGTAAAGTTCTGTTCACTACTTTTAGATAGGCTGAGGGTCTCATTGTTTGTTCTTTTTTATTTTTTTGGTTGGAAAACTGTCTCGCAACTTCACTGTACAGCAAAAACCCCACTCCAGCAACATAGGTTGCACTCAGGACACAGGGGTCTGGATCTGGAAGCAGGTTTGTAAGGGGAGGAGATGCGACTATGAACAGGGTTTTTTTCAATGCATTTCCTGCTCTTGAAATGTTCACAGGTGTAACTTTTGGATGCTGGGAGCTCAGTGAGAGCAAAGATTTCTGTCACCTTAAAAAATTATGTTATCCCCTGAGATCAGAGAGATATTCTTTTTCAATCTCTGATTTTTATTTTCCCAGTAGAAAGAATTGCTAAATCTCTAAACATTTATCAAACCAGCATATTTTAGTTAGATCATTTGCAGTACTTTATTTCAATAGTTCCAGGATGTTCTGCTTTGGTCTTAAGACTTAATCACACCAGGGTCCCAGATGTTGTCAGGCTCTGTTCTCTGTCCCTTCCATAACTTCTGTAAACTTGGACAGATTCCTTACCCTCTTCATAGCCTCCTGTCACTCCTACATATCCTCTTAACAGCCCCATTTCTTGCAGTAACTCCAAATAACCATTTTTCTCCACGGTTTCCCTTGCCCACCTCCTCCTCAACAGATCTCTACAATTTTGATTGAAGGAAAAATTAACCCTAACCATTTATAATACCACCAACAGCTGCCTGTTCTTTCATGCTCTTGGAGACTGCCCTGCTTCCCACCACACTGTATGTGACTCAACCGGACAAGATCACAAGCTATTCAAGGCAGGAATATCAGATTCACATATATGTTCAACACATCATGAAGGTGCAAGGTGTTGGCCCCAAGGGTAAGGATCTGTTAGATTCGTATTTCTACAGACCACAGTAAGGGTGAACCATTGCTTGCGTAACAGTAAAACAAGGAGAGTGAGAAGAAAGAAGGATAATGCAGTTTAGCTCTTGTGATAAGGACAGAAGGTGACCATATTACTGGTTTTGGTCTCTCTCTTCATTCAACCTGCATTCAGTCACAAGCAAGTACCTTTCTGAATCCAGTGCATCTTCTCCCCCTTTCTAATCTTTTCAGGGAAAGGGCTGGCTATTATTTTGAGCTTGCATGTCACCTGTGCTACCCAAAAAGTAGCTCTTGGCCAGTAAATGTCAGTGTAGTACTAGCATTCATCATGGAAGTGGGAGGGACAAAGAAAAGGAGAGGGAACAAAAATGGCACAGATAGCATGAGTCTATGGGATGAAGAATGGACAAGAGTGGAGAATAATGGATAAGGATGACAGAAAATTCTCTCAGCACAGCCTGAATGGGTCTATTTACACAGTATCATGCAGGGATACATAAGAGTCACTGTATGACCAGTCAACAGCAATCACTATCTTCCAGAGAAAGATGGCACGTGGAATGATGGAAGAATATAGATCTGACACCTCTTGGGCTTTCTCTGCTCAGAGGGCTTTTTACATTGCTAGATGTGTCTTTTTTACTGGCCACTGGAATCAAGAAGACACTGAAGTGAGCCACTTCACACCCACACATTTTCATTACATTTCCACACTCTGTTTCCAAAGCTCATAACTATGTGGAAACATACTACAAATCACTTCAAGAACATTATATGACAGGGAAAGAGTTATGACACAAAATCTGTTTCTAAATGGTATTTATCACACTTTTAAACTTATCCTCATTACTAAAAACAATGTGTTTTCTTGCTTGCATGGTCTTCTAGAGCAAACACTGAGCAAACCAGATTGGTGAATCTTGTTTATCCTTTAATTGACCCATGTATAGTTTACTGGCTGAAAGTCTATCTCAAAGCAACACAAATGTTACATGGGATCAGCTGTGCTTAAGAGCTTTGTAAAAGAAGTGCATTTTGCAGGAAGTACTTGAAAGATGAGATAGGGGTTGTTTAGCATGCAGGGGATTTGCTCCAAAACCCAGTGAAGCTGGTGGAATGACTTTGGTTGATGCTAAGGATCCTTGGATCAGAACCAGAGGAAGGAAGAACTACTGCTAGGCATAGAGGGCAGCATAAAAGACAGCACAAAAAAGACAATTCAAATTAAAAATCATACACAGTGGGAGAAGTCTTAGCCATACGGCAAATTGTTTAAAGAAACTGTTTTGAATCTATTGCTCAAATGATCTGCAGCGGTGAAAGATCCCAGATCCAGACCTTCTCTGGCACCATGGTTTGTACCCTGATACTACAAGTCATAGCACATGTTCCTCAACCAGGAGATAAGAAACCATGCCTCAGAAGAAGAAAATTCATCTCCTGTGCCTATGAGGTGGTGGTGTCTCTGCTGAGACAGCCAGTGTGTGACAGCTGCTGTGTTTTTCATCTGTCCAGCATGCTACACTGACATACTTATTTAACAGACCACTGCCATCAGATGCCAACAGCTGTAGTTCATCGGCCTATGGTTGTTTCTTGATGAAGTGCTTTTCAGATCAGAATATGCCAATCCATCAAACCCAAGACTTTTGATGGGGGAAAGAGTACAACCAACTCCCTCCAGTTTTAAATTCCACTTTTGTTTTTAAAATTAAACCACTGGTAATAAAAGAGTAAAACACAAACAAAAAGTCAATATTGAAATCAAATGTTTTAGCTGATGTTAGAGGAAAAGGATTCAGAACTTGGGTTTTCATTTTGCAAAATTTTTCAGAATTCTGGCTGCTGGCCCAAGTTTTAAACCCAGGTTTGGTTAAAAAGAAATAAAAAAAATCCTGAAAATGTTCACAGGATAGCAAAGCAGTTTCCTGCCAGCTCTATATTGGCTTACGGTTCTGACGCATGCAATCTGGATCTGAATTAGCAGATTAGGCCCAGATCCAAAGAAGGACCCAGGCGCTTAAAGTGGGACAGAAATATGCGAGTTCCAGACAAAGGTCCTCAGTCCCTGGAAACCAAAGAGTTTCAAGTTTTATAATTCTGCTTTGGAGCATGCCCCAAGCCACCTCCGCTTTGACAGGCAGTTCCATGCCCACCTCCCCTCTTCACCTCCAGCCAGACCTTCCCAGCTTCCCCTGGATTGTGCCCACCGACACCAGGGCCCTTCAAACACACAACAGCAACTCCGCTTTCTTTCAAAACACAAACAGAGGAAGAGGTGGTACCACCTTATCGTACAATAGCTCAGTGCTTGGAACACACACCCAGGCAGAACTGGTTTCCCTCTCCTGCTTGCCTGAGAGGACTCAGCCCTGTGCCACAGAGGGTGCGCTGTCTGGAGCCCTCCCTCTTCTTCTCCCAGCACTTCAGTTGCGTTTAAAAATGATGTTCTTGGACCTAGTTTCCTCTGCCAAGTTTTGTTGAAATACCTGATCTCGTTATTTTCAATGTGTGAATATATAAAGCACTGTCAGAGAGAAAACAGACACAAAAGCCATATGCTTTCTCTTCATGAGACTTTTTTTGATTTAAGACATCCTTTTACCCTCAGCATCCCCTTTTGCCTGTCTCAGGCATCTCCATAATCAGTATTTACCTTTCCGTTTCCTACCTTTCCCCACATTTTCTAAGAGGGGGCTCAGACCCCTGGTTCAGGGCTTCAGGATGAGGCTCTGTGAGTCTCAGCCCTTGCACCCTATGAGAGACACAGGGTCAGTACAGCTCTCCATCACTTTTGCTGGCTGGTAACCCTCCCAAGAGCACACAGCCTGCTGCCAGGCCTTGGAGCTGTGCAGCCCCACTGTGCTGTTATGCCTGCCTGTGAATATATTGAGCAGGGAATTAGGCTTCCTTGTTTACATCTTGTCTTTTTATTTTCCCCACACCTTCATTTATTTTCCCCCTTCTTAATAAAGAATGTTTTTAAAAACAAGTGCCTGTATTTGAGCTGCTGCAAACTCTAGTTTCCTTGGAGAAATGTTTGTGCTCTTTAACTTAAAGAATTTCCGAAACATATAGGAAAGGAATTTCATAAACTGCTCATTGAAAAACATTCCATACATTCCCCTCTCATCCAGAGACACTCGTGTGTGGTCTCCGACAAGGTCAGGTTTGGGGCTACGTAACAGGGACAAAGATTCCAGCACTTGGAAAACAACAGATACCGCAGACCATGGGATGGGGGGTAAAAAGGACCTCATGACTCCCATTGCTGGAGGCTGGGAGACCACCGGAAAGGCAACAGACAGTAAACACTGTGCGTTATTCCAGGGAGGAAAATCCCAGTGAGAATCTCCTGCAAGCCTGTCGAGAGTGTGACATCAGGCTCTGCAGTGCTAAGAAACAGAGAAGGGGGAAGGGGAAGAAAACAAAGAAAAGAGGAAAAGAGGGATTCCCACTATTATTTCACCCAAGAAAAGTGAAGACATTGAGGGATGTCCTTTAGAGGCAGACTGGATAGCTATTGCAAATGGTGGTCAGCCAGAGAGGCAGTTGATTACTGATGAATATTGGGGTGGGAGCACCTCGTTTTTAGATTGCCTCCTCCCTGTTTTGAAATCAGGGAGGCACATTTGCCAGCCCTGACATCCCTTGGGGCACTTTGAAGCTCTAGGAATGAGCGCACTGCATATCTTCAGTTTATGCTGTTTGCAGAAACCATAACGATTATTTCCAAACCAAGTACTCTGAAACATGCCAAAGGCACCATTCCTAATCCACTACGATGTCCGTGACTCACAGCAGGTCTTAAAACAAAATTATCCAAAGTGAGGAAAAGAAAAAAAGCATCAGGGAAACAGTCTCTTGGAGAAAGTCCTTCTCTAGTACCTGATGAAATGTCACAAGACATGTTTTATTACACAATTTTCCACTAAGGTATACATGCTAGAATTGATTTCTGAGTTTAGATCAGCTGGAAACATGCCAACTCACAGGAGATGTTCTGAGAAAATCATATATATAAATATGCCTGAACTGGAAACATGTTTTTGGTGGAAATCAGAAAGCAGGTCCACACTGGGACCTTCATTTATGTTGCCCTCCTTATCTTGTGTCACTATGCACGTTAGTGTGGACTATATCTGATCAGTGGCACTGTGAAGCATAATTGTTTCTATTTGGTAAGGTATCACCATTTTCTTAGAGCTCATTAAGGACCACACCAACTGCAGGGCTCCTTCAATGCAATCAGAATGCAAACTTTTTCACCTGATCCTCGCATCACTCATGTAATTAAGCAACTCTTTCATCCTCAGCAGTCACTGGTACATTAGAGAGGCTTGAACCTAGGCTACGCATTTTTGCTTGGACTTAGCTCCATTCATGAGTGGGTAAAACAAAAAAAGTTTTGTCTGGAGATGTCAGATCCTTAGTCACCTTTATGAAAGTATCACACTGCAATAAACTGACCAGAGACAATAGCCTGTCTAGATTTCTGCAGCAAGCCACAATGAATGAAAAGATGACTGGCAACAAATACACACTCATAATATTATAGTTGTTGAACCCTTTAAACCCGGGATCCTAAGTCAGAATTAAAACGCAAGAAATAATTAGAAATACCCAACTTCATCTTGTGCATCATCTTGAACAGCTGAAATTGCTGGTGCGAATAAAACTACTAGCAAAGCACAACAGATTGCCTTCATTAGTGCTTCTCAAGGTTGCCTCTGCTCTCCTGTTTGTTCTCTCACAGCTCTTTATAAATTCAATCTAGCTATTAACAATATCCATTAGCTTCTCCAGAAGATTATCTCAGCTTTAATGACTGGAATGTAGGGATTAGAAAAAATGACCATTCGGTTTTGTTTTTAGTAAAAGTATATGTTGATTTAAACTGATGGCTTTTAACATCTGCTGTGCAAGTCTTTGTGGTAATAACCCTCAGAGATTGCTGGAGAAAGAGATCATTTAGGAAGTAATAAACATCAGTGATTTCATTAATGAAATATTCTAGCATAGACATTGCAAACGAGAAGCAGCAAGGCTTCCACCTGCTTAATAATTGCATTGCTGAGGCTAAAACTCTGGCTGCTGTTGGCAGGGCAGGAGATGCCCTGGTACTCCTCTCCCTAACAGGGGGCATGAGCACCTGAAGGCACATGCTGCACCCAAGACCCATCAGAAAGCTTCTGATAATCACCATACGAGGCACTGATTTCAAAATGCCTTACCAATAAAGGGTTGTTCTTAGTTCCTGACACTGCTGTAATCCAGCTGACAACACTTTCTTGGAGCACTAATTGCCTATCAGCTGGAAAACAGTCACATGGATTGAGCAGAGACTATAACAAGCCATTCTGCCAGCTGATGGGACACCTAAGTAGTTCCAAAGAGCTGCAGCTCCTGGCAGAAGAGCTGAAAGCTTCCTGTTGCAATCTTTTTTTCTTCCTCCACAGGAAGAGGTTTAGAATGCAATTTTCAGCCAAGACCAAGTTTCTTCTGGAAGTCTTTTTATTGATTCTCTATGTGAATGTGGAAAGGGGAACCCTGAGAGACAAGTTTTTCAAACAACTAAAAAGGTAAAACCTTCACAGACAAAATTATAATGGGGTGAGGGAGGGAAGTTATTTCCTAGATGGGGTGATCTTACAGGCCTTCAGAGAGCCAGACAGAGAATAAATGACTGGAAAACGTCCCCAGCCATCCAGAGCTCATTCTGGTGCCTGTTCACACCAGGTCTCCTTTCCCTGAACAACAAAGATGGCGGCATGAGGGAGGAGTCTATACATTTGAATCCCAACCCATCATGGAACCTTAGGCACAGACAAAATCAACCAGTAAGTTATCTTACTGTTCTCCCCTCTATCTGCTGTTCAGCAAGAACAAAAGAGTTGACCAGTGTGTTCCTGTCCCACCTGAGAAACTTGTCCTATCGGAAGTCATCCAAGGGAGAAATCAGTCCCTGTTTTGTACCTTACTCTCTCCTCAAGGAAGAGGAAATGGGCTCTAAGGTGCCTTTCTCCAGCCTTGGCACTGACACAGAGGTCATCCCTGAACACCAGAATTCACATGTCAGAAATACATTTGCTCTGTAATCCACAACTGCAGAGAAAAGGGGACCAGATCAATGAGGTGAAATGGTTAAAAAGTGGTTAGTTACAAAGGGAGATGCACAAAAAAAAAAAAACTCTTTGCCCTTCCACAGAGACTGGCTAAACCCCTTTGATGCAATCATGGTTCTAATGAAAAGGATGCTTCAGCTGTCCCCAAGCACACAACACTGCTGATGCTGGTGGACTGAGATACCCAAGGACCCAGGCCACAAAAGAGAGAAGGAAACTCAGCAAATAGCAGTTGAAGAAGGCATACAGTTTTGTTACTTCTTTTATCTCTTCTTAACAGCCTAATTGGAGTGTAATGAATTTCGGGTTGGTGCTTGCTGCCGGACTCACTTCTTTGATGTGTTTTTGGCCTCTGCGCTACAAAAATGCAACGGTAACCAAAACCAAGATATTACACCTCCATAAAGTGTCTCTGGGTTTACCATAAGAATCTGCTGTTTGTGCCAAGTGGCCAAAGCCACTAACAGGCCCCTGCTAGCCAAGATGTTTGGGTAATGAATAAGAAGCAGAGAGAGATGCCACTGTGAATCAGAGCAAGGAATGTGTGCTAATGGCAAGAGGTGAATCCCAGGCTGTAATGTGGAACAGAAGAGCACTGTGGTCGTGCTTCTCTGTGGCTGCAGCCAGCAGAAGCTGATGGTGATGTCTGAAAGACTGTGGCGGGTGAGGAGGATCTGGGGAGGCAGACAGAGTACCGGCAGAGTGGGGACACACTGACACAGCCCTGTTAGCTGGTCATGCTGCCAACCACCAGGTCATTCTTGTGCCTAATAGTTTTTTCCCCACCTTTGCTCCTGTCTTAGCTCTTGGTAAACAAAATCTGTTTCCCACATAAGCCTACCATGCCTCTCTTGGTTCCCAGCAGGGCACTCCCACAAGCACGATATGTGAGTCTCCAGCACACAAACTCCACTGGTTTGAACAGTGGATGCTCAAGAGGCTATTACAACCCACTTCCTGGTGTACCCCCATGCTGGGGTCATCATCCTGCCACAGAAGAAGGCCGTCAAGAAGGTATTTATGCACAAGTGGCTGGCAAGGCTCTAAAAGGCCTTCACATGGAACAACCCACCCTGCAGACTTGAAAGGGGTCTCTACCACCTCACTCCTAGGTTTGTAACAACCTGCTCTTGGGTACACTTGAAAATCCTGGTGATGTTTACCAATCAAAATATCCAAGAGTCCCACATACAACTTGCTCTTAGAGACAAGCACAGAAATTATGGAATGGTTGGTTCGGAAAAGGCTGAAAAGTACAGATATTTGCCTCTTTCTTTTCAAACACTAACTAAACAAGTTTATGTTAGATGAAGTAAAGCATCTACCCCAAAAATCACAGCCCAAAGAAAAATCCAACTGCTTATCTGTCTGCAATGATCTTGCTCACAATAAAAAATTGTGTGTCTCCTTGGAAAAATCCTGGCCATTGACAGTTCACATACTTGCACAATATCCAGGGCTAAATTCTCACCCTATTTAAATCGATACAGCTACATCCATTTTAGGAAAGCTACCCACAATTGACAGATGCTGAGAACCAGGCCCTGAATTTGCTTCTTGCTAAAACAGATCTTACCCTGTGAATGCATGTTTGAGACATAGGTTGCTGATAAGATACACTTCTAGTTGGGCACAGCTCTCCTTCAGTGATGATTCATGTTTAAGAGCAGTTAACTGGTGCAGCTATTCTGGACACAAGCCTGCTCTCTGCAAGAAATGCATTTTCTGGAATAGGTATACACATGCAGCTTTGCTGGTAAGCAAATTATATACTCAAATAGCTGGAACTGTGCTCCCGGAGTCTGACACTAGAGGCAGGGACAAGCCCTCTTTCTCCCTTGCAGTGACCACTGTCACCTTAACTCTATCAGGTATAAATCAGGTGTAAAATCAGGAGAGTTACTTTCCACCTTGCTCGTTTCTCATGTGGAAGTTGAGGGAGAAAGCAGGGAAGCTATAACTGAGCCTCTCTGTGCTCTGGATGCCTTAGATATCCACACCAGCACTAGCATTTAGCAGGCCAGTAATAAATTAGTGTCTCATGGGATTAGCAAAGCAGGCAGCCCCTGTGACCAAGAAATGTGCCTGAGTTGCAGTGCCTTCAGGGTACAGATGCTCTGGGGCTCCCTCTGACCTGCCAGTTTGGGCTGTATCTTTGGACGCAGCTTCCATGATCAGAAAGCATTCTCATCCTCTGGGTGAAATATGGCTGTGTCAAAGCAAAATGGAAATAGAGCACTGCCTGAATATTAACCCTCTGATTCCCTTGAATCTCACAGGAAACAGTGCCTCATTCACTGCTCCCAGGGACCATTGCCTGGCCAGTGCCACAGGAGCACCAGATCATACACGTGCAAGCAGACACATGCAGCTGAAGGGTTGGAACAGCTCCTTCTACTGAACATCTGGACTTATACATATAAACTACTCAACACTCACATCCAGAATTACAGAGTCTTTCATATCTTATCTCTCAAAAACCGCTTATCAGCCCACGGCTTTCAGACTGCAGTCTCTCTTGTCTGCCAAAGTGGAATCCAGCCATGTAAAAACATGAATAACAGCAGCCCTTCTCTCCCACACTGATGGCTGCAGCCCCTCTGATGGGGGTTTGAACTTCAGGGCAGCAGGAATAGTTCCATCTACCCTGCTGCCATGGGCTTGTGGAGGAAGTTTAACCACAGGGCAGCCTCTTGCTGGATAATGAATGCCTCCTTGCACCCCAAGCTGAGAAGGGCAAAAAGCTAAATGTATATGTTTATGCTCTGCATTAGACAATAAGGAAATATTTGTAAGCTAACACTGAGGTGTATCACACACGCTGCTGCAGCACTCAGAGGTTTCGGGCATGCTCTGGAACCTCAAAGTCCTAGATGCTGTTCAAACACAGTCAGAAAGAAAGACAGAAAAATGTTCATTTATGGGCACAAACATAATGGGAACTAGTCTGGATTTTTTGTTAAAGAAAGTTTTCTTTCTAATGAAATATCAGGTTTGGATGTAGCTCTAACAAAATGCTTGGAAAAAAATTAATTTATAGGTTGACATATTGCAACCCTTTTCCAGGAGGGGAAAGAACACCTTCTTTTGTCCTCTTTTTTTTCTCTTCCTTCTCCTTTTAAAGGAAAGAAAGGTGCAGAGGAAGAAATGCAGGAGAGGTTTTTCAGCTTGTGAGCCATGAAAATACTTTGAGTTTCAGATTCATTGGGCAACAAAACTTTCTCTTCCTATCCCCCAAGCTTTTCAAAGTTTTCCATGATAACTCTGAAATGGAATGGAAATTTCTTCCTCTGAGCCGTAAGAGACAACATCACTAGAATTCATCATGGTCCTAAAAACATGCGTGTGTGCTGTGTCAGGCAAGAGGTGAACAGAGACAAGTCTGGGAGAAGGAAGGTAATGATGTTACAGTGGAGGAAAACTTCACATAAAACAGTATCATCTCTAGCTCCAGACTAGCTTAGCTAATATTGTATTTCTTGACTACATGGATCGCACATGGGTCGTACATGTTTTTGTTCAGTCCAAAAGAGGTCTGTCGCAAGAGCAACTGTCTCTGCTTTTGTTATGAAACCAAGGTTCAGACACAAATCTCAGCTGACGGGTCTCATTCCAGCGGCTGATGATACAACCCAGGGAATGTGATCCTCAATAGTCACAACCAAGGTAATAAACATGGAAACAATGGGAACAAGATCTCTAATAGCAGTGGCAGGAAGAGAAGGTACAGGTGCCGTGCCTTCCCTTCCCTTCTCCAAGCATCCCCCAAGCCCACATGCACTTAGGACCCCATCAGCCAGACCTTCTCTTGCAAAAAATTCATGCTTTCAGATGCTGCTGCCAAACCTCAGAAATGTATATTGCTGTTCTGGCTATGTTCAGGAGGAAGGGGAAGGAAAAGCAGTGTGCAATTTTCAACAGTTTCTCCTCAGAGAGGGGCCCCTAATTTTCTGAAAGGGGCCATGGAGGAGGGAGGAGAAAAAGCAAGAGGCTCTGTCCCATTTTAATCCCTTTCCCGAGGTCAGTTATATATGGGGAATTCATGATGGAGTTCCTCCTTCGGGCTTTGAGCCTCAAAATATTTCTAAACATGCAGAGCTCTTCTCAAACCTTTTGATCATATCACTTTTGAGGCTGCTGTGTTTATACGCATAGCTGTGCATGCATGCAAACATGCAAGGGAAAGATGGGCAGCAGAAGCATCCTGTGCTCGTGGCACTAGAGGTAGGGTTTGTGGAACACCACCAGCAAGCAAAAAACCCAAACAAACAGCAAAAATAAAAACAACAACAAGTAAACAACCCCAGAGACCAAAAAAAAAAGAAAATGAAATAATCGTGTGACAAAGATCACTGATGCTACTGTGAGAGCCCAGCAACATCAGCTACAAATATCTTCCCCACTATTGTCAGGACAGAGCTACCCAGAAACTTGATGACATCTCTTTGCCCCATTTAAACCTAGTGCAAGGACTACCAAAAGTTTTTTGTTCAGTGGGAAGTTGCCCAGGTGACACAGAAACAACCCAAAATAAGGGCAATCACACAGCTTGGTGGGCTGTGTTAACAAAAGATGTTTGGCATTAAGCAAGCACTACTAAGCCCTGTGCACCTGTGCATACAGATAATTTCCACAAGCCCATGAGACACTGAAAAGTTTGGAGTTACAGAGCATCTCCCTACTGTATGTGTTTCAGTTACACTACTCCATAGCCTTGAACACTAAAAGGTATCATAAACCACTACTGGATTTAAATCATTTAGGATCCTGCAGGTCCAAGTTATTCAGCTGACCAAGAAGAACAGAAACCTCCCGTCAGGTTAATAGGAATGAGGTCTGTGAGCCAAGATTCTCAAAGGCATTAGAACCTCTTTGAAATCAGTGGTGCTCAGTCATTTTAATAAGCATCTTTAAGGATCTGGATGAGAACACAAATTTCCCCCACACACCTTCCCAAAAAAAGAAAAAGTTAAGTGTCTGGGAAAGATTCTGAAGGTGACTGGGAAACTGTCCACACCTGGGAGTCTAAGTAGGGCCATGGGTGATTTGGGCAACTTTACTCCCTGCTGCTTATTAAATCAGACCTCAACTAGTTTAATTAAAATTAACAGTAAATAGATTGACTTTCTCCAGTGCAGTCCTCTGTATGGACACATTCAAAGGCATTTACTTCCATTTAGCTAAACTTCATAACTGACTCTTCTAAATGCTTCCACATGGTGGCTTGAATTTTTTTTTTTTTTTGAAGTAAATCAATTTTAAACCAATTTTCATTACATTGGTGGTTTTGCATGTCCACAAGGCTTGTGGGCCTCTTGCATTTGAATACTTGGCTTGAAATTCAGCCCAAAACGCCAAGTGCTGAAATCCGATGAAAACGAAACAGCTGCAATCTATAGGGGAAGCTGCCTGCCACTCAGCCCTGCCTGTGCTGCCGGCTAGGCTGAGAGCACCTTCCCTGGGGCACCATTCCTGCTCAGGACAAGGGGAATAGGCATGGCTGAAACCTGCCTCTGGACATTTCTGCTGCTCTGTCCCAAGCAGGTCTGGGATTTGGCAGTAGTGAGCTCAAATCCTGGCTGGTGGAAATAACTTGAAGCATAGCCGGTGGGAAGATCAAAATACTGATCAGGAGTCTCTTTAAAAATGTGGCTTCAAAGCTAACTGGAAACCTGGCCCAGGGCTTCTTCCAAACCTGGCCCAGGGCTTTCCTGCAATTCAGCCTGGGTTTGCAAACTTGGCTGGTGTTAGGTTTATTGCACCTAGTTTGGGGCTTTGCTGTGAACATTTTGTGGAGATTCAGTTCTTGAAATTAAATGGGCTCTGTTGTTTAGAGTCTGGACCAGTGTCCCTAACATCCGCAAACTCCACATCAATCTGTTTGTGTAGAAAGTAACTGAGGGTCAGACACTTTATTTTCAAGGGAGAGGTTGTTGCTGTGTAGTATCAGTAAATCATATAATTAAAATCACATGTATGAATGGATGAGGACTACATTCCATACCAAAGGACTCTGACTTACCAGAGCAAACTTTTAAATTGGTGAGAAGCCAGATTTGTTATGGTCCTGTTTTCTCACCATGGTGTCCATAATAAGCAAAGCTCAGAAGTCTTGTAGAAGCATCCATTACTTGGGATGCTTCAAAGGAGATGCAGCAGCGGATTTAGAAGGACATTTGTTTTGAAAGATACAAATACAGGTGAAGATTTTCTGCCTCCTGGTAGGTTTGGGGCAATGAAGAAAACCAACAATACTGTTGATTCCCCATTATTACTGCTTTTAGTACCTCTTGAACTAGAAAAAAATGGGTTTATTTACTGTTGAACTGCTATTCTTTTCCCCCAAAACCCATCAGAAATGGTGACCATTCAGAGTAGAGACAAGCTGGTTCTCAGCGAAGGTTCAGTATGACTGATTACTGCAGGGAATGTGGTCATGTTGCTAAGAGAGTGGCCTGACTCCCAGGCCACTGCTCTTGGCCACCCTACCACCCCACCATGTAAACTTTGAAAGTCACATCTCCCCTCCATGGCTGCACTTTCTTTGCCATCCTGTGCCTCTTGGCTATTTGGGATGCCAGCTTTATGGTCCAAGGTTTGCCTCTTACTGTTCTTGCTATCACCATAATTATGAGGATTTGATACATACTGTAAGTCAAGGGCTTGGAGGGCTGCTGAGCTTTCTGGAAATTCCTTGGATCCTACAGCCTGATATGTATGCATCCTTTTGCAAGTGATTCTGTGTTGCATGCATTTATGAGATCCTTTCTTGACTGAGCAGTGTAGCCCAGAGCATAAAGAGAAAGTCTGGGTAAAACATTTGTATAATTTTTACTGGGCTGCATCTTTGCTCTGCTAGAGGCAGGACTTGGAACAAAGTAGTGATACCTTTTTCTTCACTGTTTTTCACCAAGGATCCTTATCTCCAGGAGCCACCACACCACTAAGAGAATGAGTCCTTCTGCTCCAAAATCTCTCTGGGAGCCATTCCTCAAGATGTCTTAAGACAGCAGCATGCTCAGTAGCTGCTCTTATCTCTGGTATTACAGAAGTCCTAGCTAGGGACAAGGCCTCCCATACTGGGAGCTGGGCATCTGTCAGGGGTTCAGCAGTAGCAGTCATTTTTTCTCCTTCTTGGTAGCTAGTGCAGCTCTGTGGTTTTGACTTTTGGCATGGGAACAGTGTTGATAACACTGATGTTTTGGTTACTACTTAGTAGTGTTTTGGTCTGACCAAGGACTTTCTGAGTCTCATGCCCTGCCAGGGAGCAGGGGAAGCCAGGAGGAAGCAGAGACAGGACACCTGACCCAAACTGACCAAAGAGGTATTCCATACCAAAGCGCATCATGCCCAGGATATAAAAATGGAGGGCAGAGACCTGGAAGGGTGGGAGTGCACTGCTTGGTCAGGCTTGGTATAGGTGGCAAGCAATTGTATTCTTTTCCCTTGTATTTCTCTTCTCATTATTATTATTGGTGGTAGCAGCAGTGGTTTGGGTTATACTTTAGTTACTGAACTGTTCTTATCTCAACCTGTGGGAGTTGCATTCTTTCTATGAGGCTGGGAGAAGAAAGAGGGGGAAGTGAGTGAGCAAACTTGGATGAGAGGCTTAAACCATGACAGCATCCAAACACGAAGGGACAGTCCTTGCATGAAGACCTTTCAGTCTCAACAGAGCCGTGGCACAAAACGAAAGACATTAAATAGGTGAGATCACCCTGAAGGGAAATGGTGGGTGTGGGATTAAAACTCAGAGAGCACCAGTTATCTGTCCTGCATGCTGGCACATGCTGCCTTCACCTCTTTTCATGGCACTTCCATGCACGTATACCAACACACACATACATATATGTATGTGTGTATACATTATATGTAAATATGTATAAAGACTATCTAAGCACACGGACACACATGCTATGTTGGCAAAGACTAAATACGCGTGCACATACGTATCACCTCTGCAGCTGGCACATTGTGATTTTCTCTGTGCTACCTGTGAAGTGCTCACAGCCCCTCCAGGAGCATTCCTCCTTATCTTACCCAGCAGGACCTGTGCACCATTCCAACTCCTCCAGGTTAAGCCAGCACAAGAAGCTAGGATTTCTGAAAGTGCAGATGGAACAGGCAGATGATAGCACTGAGATACTATCTATTTCAGGTCCTTCTCAGAGCTTGGCTTCATGTATTTTATCAACAAATAACATGTCTTTACTACTGCCAGCCCTTCTGAACCACTGTAGCTGCAGACAAGCAAGCTGTGTTTGCTTCCCTTTCATTTGTCATCAACACAATGACCAGCCAAATTCTTATTCCAGCATCTTACTTGTTGGTAGCGACACACACAAGCAAAAATGGGAAAGCTGAATTTTGGCTGGCTGCAGAGGTGTAGAAGCATACGTTTGGATAGGTAAAGTGGAAAAGCCACAATAAGAAAAACACTGGGGGAAAGGATGCATTAAGAATGCAAGAGTTTAAACACAAAAATGTAGGTTGGTTCAGGTTCTCAGATTCCCCTCTTTCTGCTCTTCAGGATGGTGTTGTGCTCTTCCTTCAGCGCATGGCCAAGTCCAGTTTGACTGTAGCTCCAACAAATATGTGGGACTTGCCAGTAGTTTTGAAGGTGTTCTCACATTTGTTCTCAGATAGTGATAACCTTTCCCACCTGTCTTACTCCTGCCAGCCCCAAAAAGCCACAAGGAGGGAGCTTACATCCACATCACATGAAGGATTGCCCTGAAGTTTGCTGTCACTTGAGAAGCAAAAGATACTCAGAGAGTAAAGGAAACCAGATTCACTTCCTCTCTGTAGCTACCAGCTCAGATTTTGCTGCTGTTGACTGAAAAAGACGAGAAGGAGTGGGAGAGACATCAGGAGGGTGGCACTGGGGGCAGGAGTGTAGCACAGAGGACTTAGGCAGCTTCACCTCTGCACCCAAACCACCCAGTGTGCCTCCACTCACTAGGGCTCAGATTTAGATGATTGCTGAGCTCCACCAAAAAGAGAACAAGAAACCCTCTGCAAGCGTTTTGCTTCCCAAGGGCTGAACTCAGGAGCCATTCCAGGCCTGGATCACACTCTTGCTATTTACAGGGTGCAGAGCTCAGGGCAGAGAAAATGCAGGGAATGACCCTAACAGGCTCTGCAGACAGGAAGATCTCTGAAATATGCTAGTAGGCTGCTGAAAGGGAGAAACAGTTTGAAACATGAGCAGAGAGATAAAAATCTATTCTAAGGTAAGGATAAACTAAATATGTCAAAGGCCTTTCAGCACAATCTGAGCACACGTGAAACCATCTAAATAGTAAACAGCGCACTTACTACTAATAGCCTCCTAATTTATCTGTGGAGCCCCATCACTTTGCAAATCATCTCTTGCACACGAATCACCCCAGCACTGGGGGAGTAATGTGGGAGCTTTACTCTGCCCACACATTACTACCTGTTTTAGAATATAAGCACTAAATAACAGTGCCCTGCAAAACACAATAAGGCACATGCTTCAAGATGGTTGACTGAAAATATTGATTTCTCAGCTCCAGGATGTTTCACAGGCTGTCTTTGTGCACCTCGAGCAGCGGAAGGAAAAGGAAATACAACCACAGAAGCCAACACAATCAACCCCAGGGCTGGGGAATCCCTCCTCACATATATGCACGTGCATACGTATATATAACCATGTTAGTCACTGCTATGGCAACTAAGTCAACAAAGATATACTTTTAAAGGCCCTGTGGTAAGGAGGAAAAATATTTTGCTATATATATCATTGCCTATTGACGTCACAAAATAATTTGAAATAAACTAACCTTTAAGTCTGGATCACACTGGTCCTTATTTCTTCTCTGTAAGCATGGAAATAACGTTCACGTCACAGTGAGCATCTGTTACCTTTCATGGAAAAAGTAACCCAAGAAAGCTGAACTAGAAAGTTTTCTAAAACCCTCTCCCACATTCTCACTAAAACAACACACAAAAAAACCCTCTTCTAAAACATATGGAGCACTACAGCCTGAGGGTCTTATTTAGTCATTCCTCGAGCAAGGCCTATCCTGACATCAGAAGGAAAATGTCAATATTAGTAATTAGTGAAAATTAAGAACCTGAGGTCAGCTGTGACAATTAATTCATCTAAGCATCTAAAGAGTTTGCTGGAAAAAGGCAAGCTGACAGAGCTTAGTCTGGGCTGAACTGTAAAAATAAAACATTACATATAGAAGTGATTTTAGAAAGTTTGTTTCCACAGCCAAGAGTTTGTAGATCAGAGCATTCCTACTTCTTATGCATGTGTATGTGATGCTGTGAACAGAAGGCCTTTGATATGACTGGCCCTCTTTGCACTAATGTCATCAGTGCAATTATTTTCCTAAGAGCACTAATAAATAAGTTGCTGCTATACATCCAAGAAATACAGGTAAATGGAACTAAAAGGTAGAGGGGAAGGTAGGGAATTTAGGACCTTAGTTTGAAGTATTTTTTTTCATAGAATCATAAAATGGTTTGGGTTGGAAAGGACCTTAAAATCATCTATTTCCAGACCCACCATCCAATGGAAAAGACACCTTCCACTAGACCAGGTTGCTCAAAGTCTCATCCAACCTGGCCTTGAATGCGTTCCAGGGATGAAGCATTCACAACCTACTGAAGTGAAAGTCCAACAGGATGAAGCAACACACAATGCAAATGCAGTAGAGCGTCAGCCCCTCATGAAAAGAGGCTGAATGTCAGTGGTGGTTCACATGTGCAAAGTGGGTTGAGACATTCTCAGAGCGTGAGATATGCCATACTTTTCTCAGAAGCATCATGGATATTGCAAAGCCACAGAATTTATTAGAAGTTTTGTGATGGTAAATCTCTCTTACTCAGTATGGTGAGCTTGAACAGATATAGCAAAGGCAATGAGTCACTTGAGCACTGTGGGCCGTTATATACTATTAAGTCATCAGCAATCCCATGGTGAACCCATTTGCAATGAACTATTATACAGCCGCTCAATGTGTTGTGGATTTGGGTCTGTTCCCCTCCTCATTTGTTTCTGGTTTGGGGTTTATTTTTTCCCTCCTTTTTCTTTTTCTTGATAAGCCAAGCTGCAGCCTACAAATAAGAGCTAACACAGTTCAAGCAGGTCTGAATCAGAATAAGAATGAAAGACAATCCTCAATCTCATGTGGTTTTAGAGGTTTAGAAGCTTGCCTTCTTCCGTCTTCTCCCAGGTCACTTGTTTTCCAAAACCTGTGGAATTGCTGCAATTCTCACTCCTCCTGTCCACCTGTCAAGTTTCTCACTAAATAAGGAGAATCAGTTTGATTTACTCCTGGGCTGTTGAGAAGTACTGACAACCCACTCCCAACTACATGGTGCTTCAGATAAATACAGCTCCTTGTATTACTCAACTCCTAACTGCAGTGCACTGAGGTACACACAGGACTTTTCTCACATGTCCTGTCATCACCCAGATTCTTCTGCAGCCTCTTGTGCCATTAGCCACTTCACCTCTCCCCTACAACAATTTCCTGAAGTACTTTGGCTAGAGATGGCCTTCTGTGACTCAGCCAGCAGGCCTTAACCTTGCAGACTGGCATGAGAAACAGAATGGAAAAGCCCCTACTTATTTTAACTTATCTGCATCATACAGTCTCCAGACAGAAAAGCATCTCTGCCACAATACCATCTCTTGTTCTTTCCCCCGAAAATGCATTTGTTTTCTTCCTCTATTCCAGTTCCTAACTCCTGCCTTTATAAATATGAAGATGTCCAAAAGTCCTTTCTCATTGCTTCTTTCTCCTTTTAACTCCAGTTTCCACCCCTTCCCGCCACCCAAATCAGGTCCGGGGGGATATTCCAGGATCTCAAAGGGCCCCTGCATCTACCTTACAAAGGGCAAGCTGCCTTTGTCAAGGGCTGTTGTTACTGTTGGAAGGAGATGTAGTTGAGACAGGTCTATCTAAATGACTATGAACACCAGAATAAGAAAAAAAGGCCACAGTCAGTGGCTGAAACTAGTAGTTGGGTATTTTACAAAGGCTGAAGTACTAAATATATGGAAAGCTTTTACAGTACTTCATGCTGTACCTAGAAAGCTATAGGATTGCTGTGGGACGAGTCAGATAGGCAGCCTGTGTCTGACAGCTGCTACTCCTGAGGTGCTTGATCTACTTGGCAGGGAGAAAAGCTAGCTGTGATACCACAGGCCAGAAATCAGAGGAATGCCTTTTTCTCTACCCACAAAGAAGAAACATAAGTAATACGCACTAAAGCAGAGATTGCACAAAATAAAAGGCTGGCCATATAAAAACTTACAACTTGTCTTGAGCTGAAGACTGAAACAGGTTGCTTTGAAGATGTCTATCAAAGTCTTTGGTTGCAGCCCCAGTTGTGGTTAAGATCCAAGAGAAAGAGAAACAGAGAGGAAATATGGAGAGGCCTAGATTAAACAGAGCCATTTGTCAAGAGAATTGAAGAAAAAGGCAATGTGGATTTCAAAGCCAGCATCCAGAAAAAAAATTGTATGTATAGCTACAGAGCCAAAACAAGCCAGAGCAGACATTTGGTGGGAAAATGCTGCAGCATAACTCCTGCTGTGTGTGCTCAATGTGGACAGAAGCTCCCTGTCCAACAAGTTCCTCCTCTGCTGCAGCGGAGGTATCTTGCCAGTGGAGGGAAGTGCTAGGAGTCACAGGCAGGCTTGGGGGGATGGTGATGAGAAGCCAGCTACACACACAGTTGATGTACATTGTTTGACACTCTCTCGTTCTTGGGAAAATCCAGAATGGGTGAGTTTGTTCTTCTCTTTGGGAAAACCACCCGAAATCCACCTGTTTTGGGCTCTTACCTCTTTCTAAGCCTGCCAGTGGCACTTTCCCTTATCTTTCAGACTCTAATACCTAGCTTTACAGCCGAACAGTAGCTTGCACTTCAAAAAGCAAATGAGGTTGTGTTACCTGAAGTTTGCGATGCTATTTGCTCAGACATCAGTGTCTAGAAAAGAGCAGTGTATGTTGTTAAGTGTATTTCTTTTAAAGCTGCATGTAGATTAAATGCATATGTAAGTACAAACTCTACTGTACTGGGGAAGGGAGTGCTCACTGAAGGACTGGGTGCTTGCCATGCCCTTAATGAGAGAGCATTAAAAAAATGAATGAAAAAGTTGAGATTTCTCTTCAGTAGATAAAAAGTCCAAAACAGAGGATGGATGAGCTCCAAAGGCATCACAAATAAGACACTTAGAAAAGCTCCTCTTGTCTGACAGCACAAAGGATGGGAACTGGACAGGTTCAATATTGGAACCAAACAGGGAATAGAAATGAACAGAAAGGAATAGAATTGGCTTCTGAAAAACAAAAATTAAAATAAAATAAAATAAAATTAAATAAAATAGATGGAGCCCTCTGCTTCTGCATGCTAAAGCATTAAATATGTTAGAGGAGGATTACTCAGAAACCTTTCAGGATATAGTGTATGCTGATTCTTTTTTTGTGCTGGATGTGTCAGCAAGGTCTTGGCAGGCTGTGGGGGAAAAATACAGTGTCTATAAGATTTCAAGGTTGTCACAGATCAGTAACCTCAGCCGAGGTCTATTACAGTCATTCAGAAATGACCCGGTCTCTTCTTTCATCTTAGGGATTCCATTGGTTTCATCCAATTGCTTGCTTTCCTTCCTCTTTGTATTTATCAAGACTAGACCTTCTCAGTGGAGCTTTGGCACATATGCCCCAAAGTCACACAATGCATTGCTATGCAGGAAATGTCATCATGATGCTGATGACCTGACATAAGGGTGGGGCATTTTAATCAGGTTGGTTTATGTGGGTAAAGCTCCACAAAACCAAATCCTCCTGGGTGGGTGTCAGTTGACCAGATCCTCAGTGAATATAAATTGTCATAGTTCAATGCAAATCATCTGGAAAATGATACCACGGTTGGCAAGCTGCTAAGGTAACAAGTATACCACAGGGCAATGCCAACTAATGCTGGCTGTAGATCTAGTCCATTAGCCATTCTGGTAGTATCAGCTTATGTGAACATATTTGTGGCTCTGGTAAACCTGGAAAAAATGACATTTCCATGGTTTTGATGAGAAGTGAAACATTTGATGCTCTGGTGTCAAATTTTCTGCTCTCTTTCACAAGAAACAAAGGGCAATGTTTCATGAATGGCCTTTTTTTACCCCTTTTGGGGCAAATATAGGAAAATGTGTTATCTGTGGTATTTCAGAACTTGTTCATTAATGCAAAACACCAAAACCACCAGAAATAACATTTTCCTGGAAAATGTGAGATTTAACTTCGTCATAAGCCAAAACAGCATACTGATTGCTATTCATCATTATGCTTCCCTCCTATGTACATTATACATGTCTGAAAGCCTTACCATGGCAATCAAGGCTCAAGGAGTAGCTGGATGAAGCCACACTTTCCAAAACAGGCACTCCCCACGTTTGTGTGCAGAAACGTCCTTCTCCAGAAGAGACTGGACAGCTGTTCTTTGTTGATATCCAGTCTCCCAGGACATTCAGCGCACATTCAGGAACCTGGATACAGGCTAGGATAGCATTTCCTGCAAGACTTGTCAGGATGTGACAGGTTTTTTTCCAGCTTACCAGTGTGTGCATGCAACCTGAAATCCAAAGCAGACCTCCATAGCCGTTGTGCTGTTTGTCAAGCCTGCAACCCACCATATATATATGGCTGCAAAAGAACCCATCAAAGGATGATGCTTCAGTACCAGAGTTGCAAAAGTCTCTAAAGATCTTAGGGAAATCCAGAATGTGATCAGCTGTTTCTCCTCATCCTGGCAGTAGGAAACTTCAAAAGGCAGGTGTGCATTAAGGCTTTCTTCACCACCTTCTGCCAGTACTGCTTTTATTTGTCTGGCTCATACTCTGTTTATAAAATGGGAACAGGAGTATTTACCTCCCTTTAAAGAGACCAGATTAATTAGGTCTCTCTTCCCATGTCTTCAGTCTTAATCATCCTCCTATGAAAGGATTCGTACAGGTATCACTACAGTTTGACCCTCAAGGAAGGACCATATGCAGCTTTATAGGTATGTTCTATCCTATCACTATTTCCCCTAGGAGGTCTCAAAATTGTCACTGGTCAAGGGCTGGCTGCAATGAACAATGTGAGTATGTATGTTCTGCACAACAGGACACCACAAAGGGCTGCAAAGGTCCAACTCACTCAGAGTATATTAGCACAGCCCTGCACCACTGTACCTCTATCCCCTGCATCTTAGCATGCTTAGAGGAGACTGGAGACCTTCTCCATTGCACTGGGCTCAGTTGTTCTCTTGGTGCTCAGCACCAACTGAGGACAGATCTATGCATCCCCTTGCTCTCTTCTCCCTGTGTTTATTCCCAAGCCAATCAAAACACTCTTTGTGCTGGATAACAAGTCACCTATGACATGGCACCCTTATTTTTGAGCTGGAGGTAAACTGCAGATATGACTCTGCCAGATCATCTGTAAAACATGCTGGTGGCAGATGGTATATAAACATTTGTTTCCTTATTACTCAGGAAGGGAAAACAGTTGGGAAAGCAAAAGTTTCTTCATTTTTTGCAAAAATTTAAGTTAATGAATGGAAAAAATCAACAAACTTCTGAAATTCTTTTTGATAAACAGGATTTGCCTTAAAAAAAAAAAAAAGAAGAAGGACTTGGCAGGGCTGAAGGCTGCTATTTTTCATTAGGACAAGATGATGGTATGGTAGGAATGCAGGACAGAGGGGTGCAGATGTGTGAAAGCATTTAGGAAAAGACACCCAGGAATTAGAGAAGTGCCTGTTCCCAAAATGAGTTGATCTGAGGTAAAGGAAACCTTTGGGATAGGAAGATAGTAACCCCCGTCCCATCTCTTTTACAGTGCATATAAACAGTTTTACGGTATTTCCACCAAACAGAAGAAGAAAAAAAAAAAAGTTTCTGCAACACACACATGTTCCCCATTAATTAGGACTGCTGTTAACAACACGTTGCGCCAGAGCTGCCAAGAACTGTCAGACGAAGGACAGGGAAGCCCACAGCAGAGGCTCTGCTGCCTCCCAGGGGGGCCAGCTGCCCGGCCAGCAACCCAGCCACAGTTCTTTGGTTGGGTCAGCCCCCAGAGCAGCAGGGTGGCAGGGGGATAGGAGGCAGCTGGGCTGGGGGGCAAGGGGAAAAGCCCAGGCAGCCCCTGCTCAAATGCCTTCCCTCTGCCCCCCTCCAGCTACAGATATTTTTCACAGAAATCCTGGCTATGCTCACTTTTGGTTGAGACTTTGGGACTATTTTTGGCTGTTTTAAAAACATGCTTAGGGGAGGTGCTTTCTACTTTCATTCACATAAAGGATCTTTATTTTTATGTATTAAAGGACATGAAAAGAGGAGGGGAGACAGGAGGAGGGGAGAGCTGCGTTATGCTTTGTTTCAACTATACAATAACACAAATCTGAACAAACTGCCTTTCTTCCTTAGCAGGCTCCAGATAATGCACTTTGCTGCAGCAGAGACCACCCCTAGCATCCGGGTTCTCTCCAGCCATCACTGGGACAGAGCACTGAACAGTGGCTCTTAAGCATCTCCCATCTCTGCACCTCCTTGTAGCCACTTTGATGGCTGCAAGCAGTTTTGTCCTTTTCCCACCAGATTCTTTCTTCTCAACTCTCTTGAAACACACCTTTACATCAAGCACCTCAAGTGCCGGTGTGAATTCAAAGGTGGGAGTGGCCAAGGTTGCACACTCTTATGTGCACACAGGACTGACTCACACTGGGACAAAAGCAGGGTCTTAAGCTATTTTTTCCTCTTTAAATGAATGTAGAAAATAATGTTGCAACAATGCAGCAAAGTTCATTGCAGGACCTTCAGGGAGGGGGGATGATCTTAAAATAAGACCAGTTTCCCTCACACTCACATACTCACTGGCACCAAGACATATCCAAATAGCCAGTCCATCAAGCTGGCACCAAGACTTGTCTCCAAGTGGCCAGCCCAGGATCCCTTGCAAGGACATGGAGGATGAGAGACCCCAGCTATCATGATCTTCTCATGTGTCCTGGACTCCCTGGAGATTGGTGATGATGTGCTTGTTTTGGATCTGCCTTTTTGTACTCTTTAGTAGCTGACAGGGATAAGCCTCTCCATCCTGTCCCACCTTGGTGAGTCATGCAAATTTACTCACCGTTCTTTGTCTCCCTATTTGGACACCCTGAGAAGTTGCACGTAGATGTGCTGAGATCCTGATGACCTGCTAATAGAGAGGCTTTCTTGCAGCCCTTCTGCTGCTGCCTCCATGCCAGACATGCACTTCAGCCTCTCCCAAGGAGTACCACTGCTGCAAGTTTCTGTGGCAAGAGCAGTCAGAGAGACAAAAGCTGAAGACCACTGTCCTCTCCAATAACTGCTCTGCAGATGACCACAAGCTGGTATCATTTCTGTACAAACCCCTCTCAGTGCTGGGATGTAGAGCTCTGGTTATATACGTACATTTCACAAACCAGGCCAAGCAAAACATCTAAAGCACAACACTCACCTGTGATGAAAAGTTTGGGATACTGGGACACTTTGCTGTTCTCACCCTCCCTTTGAATCTCTAAAATGCTGCTGTTGAGAACTGCAACCCTGAGGTTTTGTGAGGCTTTATAGCTACAGTCATGCACATGGTTTTCCGCTGAAAAAGCTGAAAAAGCTCTATTAACTACATACATTCAACATCATCTCTACAAATATCATGTGAGGATATCCTCATACCTATTGTCCAAAGCATTGCTGACTTGTTCTTGGAAGAGAAGTCCTTTCAGACATGCAGCAGAACACACTGGTCTGGACTTTGAAGAGCAGGTATTGATATGAGCAGGTTCCCTCTTATACATCCAAGGCAAGGACATCCAAAGGGCTCTATTTTCAGGTTATGCTAAGAGTGCCTTTCTGCTAACAGCTTTCCTCCTAGGGGTCTGGAAGAAAGAGTAGAAAAAACCACCAGAAGAATAAGGACTCCTGAAGGACAAGAGCAGACTGTACATTTTTTCCAGGGTGCAAATCAACAGGAGCCATTTTGCAGCACGAATACAGGACCCATGGATCTCGGTGTGCATTGGGACTGCTTCTCAGATCTCATCCACTAATCCATGTGAGATAAGGGAACATTCAGACTGAACTCCTAAAGGGCACCACAGTACTGTTTTGCAGAATATGTACTAAGATTTTTGGTTAAAATAATTCAGTTTAGTATAGTTTATATTTGAAAAATACAAAGAATTTCTGTAGACACCTGTCAATATTTGGGTTTTGGTTTTGGGTTTTTTTTTAGAAGCCCATGTGAAAACTTTTAAGTATGTTTTCAAATACCCCTTCTAATAACATTTGAAAATCTAATTTCCGATCTGGGACACATTGCAAGAATCGACAACAGTAACAGTTTGATGTCTGTCTTGTTTCAGTTCTGTTGGGGGGAGGGAGGTTTGGCAGAAAGTACTATTGTCATGTGGGAGTCTCAGAAATGAGTTGTCTCCTGGCTAATATTCTTCCACTGCAATGGCAAGTCAAATAGGCTAGTAGCCACGGCAACAGCCCAGAATGCTTAACTATCGCTATGGTTATTTCACATCACTTTGGGGCTACCCCAGTTCATAACACTATCACACAAGACATTATTTCATAGTGCTTTCATTAAATGAGTGCAATTTGATATATGAATAACACCCACATTTGTTTTAACAAAGGTCACGTTAACTACACTTCTGCCTGAAAATGTAGAGAAGTCAACCTAAAACAATGTCACGTTTTTAAAAGAAATACACAGAGATGGGCTGTAGTCCATAGGTGCAGAAAAGCTGTATGACTTCTATCCTTTATCTCACCTGCAGTATGTATCATCCTAAAGAAGATATTGGGAAGAAAGTTGGATCTACATCATCTTTAACCCCACATGTCTCAGGTACCATGGAAGGAGAGCTCCCCTGGGTGAAGGCATGACAGGTGAGCAGCCAGCAAGAATATTGCCCAACAAGATGAGGAGCAGCAGAAGAGGTCTGTGGCTTCTCAGTCAGCCCCAGCACCACCTTTTCAAAAATATCATAATTTGATGTACATAATTTAGAGAAGTTAAAAAAAATGCTACCAGCCCTAAACAAACATTTAGCTTAGGAACTCTTCCTGGTGAGACTGCAAATAAAGGACAGAGGTAACTATAGCCATAGCTGGTGGCCACCTGACCATGGACAGAGAAGAGACCAAGAGCAAAATGACGAAGACACCAAGTTTCCAGGACAACATAGTGAAATGGCTCAGCAGTGATTTGTTATAGGCCTAGCACGGCCTTCTATACTGAAGCAAGATGGCAAATCTAAGAGGTTTCTACACATCACTTCTTGGTGATGTTTCTAACTAGTTTGTTTTCCTGTCTGATGGCACTAATGACCAAGAAAGCTACAGCACTCCTGAGCTGCAGTTTCATGCCAGGGCTACAGAACCGATTAAACAGGAGCTAATTGGTTTGTCTCCTATATCCATTTGTACTGCCATTCATTGCTCTTTAAAAATGTCGATCAGCTTGGCCAAAGCAAAACTCTGGGGAGGTGTTCCCCTCCACTGTCAAATTACATAATTTGACTGTAGTATCTGGGCCTTCTCTGACCAATAAAGTAAAAAAAAATCAAAACAAATTAAACAAAAAATGAAACAAAAGCCAAACAAAAACCCAACAACAGACAACAGCAAGTTCAGAAGAGGAGGAACCAGACCCATTTGTCAGAGAGCTCAATAATGATGTATTCTGCAAAGCCAAACCCTTTAAAGTGTTCCTGGTTTCAAAAATAGTTTTAAAAAAGCCTGTGACCCTGGTGCTTTCCAGAGTTATCTGTATTCCTTCAAAAGCCTACTCAAGGTTAAAGAAGAAAACAATGTTATTCTAATTGAACAAAGCAGTATTTCTTTGTTTTAATTGTTATTATTATAAGATTAGGAATACAGTTGTAAAGAAGAGCTAGAAAATCAGAAAGACTCAAGTTTAGAGTTTATCTTGTTAATTTCTTCCTTTTTGGTCACCTGAGATTTTTTCCCGAGGTGCTTCTCCTTCAGAGAGGTGCTTCAAAGCAGCTCTCGAAAAATCCTGGTTTTTCTCTGCAAATCTTTTCTCTGCAAAAAATGACTGAAGGGAACCCCATTTATTCTACAGCCTTGCTTTGGCAGCTTGAGGATATGTAGGACAGTGATTTTTCTACCTAAGCTTATAATTTCTTTTAGGAAATCACAATAAGTGTATGGCTTAAGATTATTTTTGTGTACAAACAATTTCAGTTGAATTTCGGCTACTGCAATTTCCCCAATAACAACTTCCCATGTTTATATCCATCTGAAATGCTGAAGCTCCCTTGGGAGCAGTGTGGGTTCCTGATTACTTATCTGCTTGATTGACCTGAACAACCTACTCAGATTATTTTCAAAAGGCTGACTTCTCAGCAGCTAGAACACTGGGGGTTTTGGTATTGCTTGTCCTTCTTAACATGGCTTCCTAATCTCCCTGCCTGCTCCTTACTGAAGATGTTAATTCAGAGCAGAGCTGGCAGTGGTCCCCCTGCCACCCCAGGGGGTGCCTCCTAGCAGTATGCAGGCAGCCATTAGTTTCTGACTATAGTTTGTCAGGCAGTACAAGTCACTGGTCAGTCCCTCATTCAAGACAAACAAGGATGTCACATCATGCCAAGTCATGCCATAAAAAAGCCAGTAGAAATAACTTAGGTTTTAAATCCCTAAGGGCAGTTACCCCATCAGACTGGCTGATTAGAAAACAGACACTAAAGCATAAGGAATGGTATTGGAGTCTCTTGCTTGCACAGGAGTAAAACGGTTTAACACCAAATAATGGAAAAACAAAAGAAGTGGTTCAGCCAGGCTCAGCTTGAGCCATTTTAGGTGCCTAACTCATCTGTGTAATTGAGGACCACATTTAAGTAGGAGAATAATATGTCGCCTCAGCTGTCAGGAGGTGAGACAGCTACAGCCAAGGATCACCTGGACCCTGGGGGGAGGGGGGGTGAACCACTTTCTAAGAGCACCCCTCTCTTTTCAGTGACTATGGGGATACTTGGGCATTTTGTGACATGCAGGACAAATCTGGGGTGAATGTGTACTAATCAGAGTACTCTAGGCCTTTGAATATTTTTGAAAAATTACGTGTGGTAAGCATAAGGGCATGCCCATAACCTTTGATATACTACTGCAATGAGCCATGTCCTATGGAAAGAGGTATCCATTGTGAAAGGAATGCATGACAGTAAGAGGAAAAAGGGAAAAGAGATGCAACTTAGAAGAACAACAACAACAAAATTCCAATAAAATAGTATACCTCCCCTCAAACTGAATTTCTTCAAAGTCTATAGGGTTTCAAAAGCAAACCAGGTACTCCTGAAAAGGGATTTTCTAGTGGCAAATCATTTCTCTGAAAATGTGTATATAGCTCTCCCAGGGATCAGGATGATTTAGTGCTGTTGGAAATATTTAGTATTTATCTGCTGTGAGATGGCAATGTTTGGATTATTTAGACTTCTTACGAGTATGGATCATTACAAATTGCTTATTATGGAGCATATAAAATGAGGTGGTAATGGGATAACTTGACAACAAATTATTTTCACTATACAGAAGTGCAAGACAGTCTATATTGGAAAATGATAAATTAAACCATTCATGTGCCCTGCCCTGAATTCACTGTAGTCTCCCAAGGGGGGGAAAATCTAGGTTAAATAATGGGCAACTAAACAAAGACATATGTTCAATGTGCATCACAGGCAACAAGATGTTGGAAATCCTGCAACAATAGCTTTTCTCAAGCTGGAGCTGCCAGTTGAAACTGAGAAATGCAGACATTTCTTTTTCCCTGATAAATCCTCTATAAGATCCACTCTACTTAGCCACCAAGATGGTAACACCACAGGGTGCTGGAGGAGGCACTGCTTTGATTTCCATGCTGCCACACATGGCACTGGCAGTGCACCCCCCTTCTGCACACCCCATGCTGTGAATCCAGTCATTCATCCCTGCTCTGCCAACTGCCAGGTACTCACAGGTGAGAAAGCAGCTATCCGAGCACCGCTGCTAAAACCATCCAGATCACTTGTACATACTACTCGCCTTTGTAAAGAAGGGTGCAGAGCTGACCCTTGGAGAAGGAGGTTTTTTGCTGCCCAGGGATGCAGTACAGTATGATGACGCTTAAGGCAGATGCCGTCCAGATTGCTGGGGAAGCAACGGGAGAGGTAGCTCCTCCAAAACCAACCCAAGCTGATAGAAAGCCTCCTGACTTTTTTATCTCCACACCTTCTTGCTGGGTGTACCTCTGGGATGCCCATCTGGATGGAGGGTGGACTCTGGAGGGGCGCAGTGTGAGGGGCAGGCTGGGCAGTGGGGGCACAGAGCGGGCCGGCCCTGAGATGCATGCGTGGCTCTGGCCCGGCACTTTGTCTGTGCAGGAGGGGGGCCAGCGGCAGCGGGCGAGCCAAGTCAGAGCATAGCCAAGCGAGAATGTTCTGGCAGCCCTTCTTGGCGGCCTGAGCAAAGTTATTTATCACTTTGTGCATTTTCCTTCTCATCTGTGTACAGCCGGCTCCAATGGCTCAGCTTGCATTTTGCCTTCCAGAGCCAAGCCAGTCCCTTGGCTGTGCTTGGTCTTGGCTGTCCATTCATGCCTTCTGTCTCCTCCAGCTCTGCCTGGAGCAGTGCAGGATCTCAAATCAGGGGTGGGTGTCTATAGCCAAGGAAGAGATCAAAGCATCAGCAACATACACCTATGGCAAAGCGCACATCTCTCCCTCAAATGAGAGAATGCTGAGCTGCTGTTTACTGTGGCTGAAAAGGCGTGCACAGTTATTTCTGTTGCTCCCAGGCAGCCTCTGCTGGGGAGCTCCAGTGCCTGCTGGCTGCTACAAGACATTTTCTTTCATTTATTTTAGAGATTGTGCCTTCACACTGATTTTTTTCCCAAATCGGTGGATGTAACAACAGCAAATTCACAGCATTTTTTTCCAATTCTATGGACTCTTTTCCATACTGCTGGTATATTTTGCCAGAATGTCTAACACAGCATCTAATTTGAGCTTGAAAATAATACCAGCTGCATTCAGATAAGGCTCACATTTGCTCTTGGTAAGGGCATACCACACTCTTCTGAACACTGAACACTGCAAAAGCAGATCAATACTAACTCTTGACCAATATTAAGTCTTGCATCATCAAAAGCCCAGGCTATCGTATGTCCTCGGTTTCAGGATGTTGCTAAAAGAGAGCACCCCTGAATTCAGCTGCCAGTCCTCTCCTCCTCCTTTAGTCACCATGCATCTAGGGCTGATAGGTTCAGTGGCAAATTCTCTGAGTAAACAGCAAGACCCTGCTGGACTTTGTCAGGCTTTGGGAACCATTTTTCTACTGGATGCCACAATCCAGAAGTTGGCAGATAGTTCTCAGCTATGTAAGACCATATCTTGACGACCTTCTAGCCATCTTGGTCCCAACAGGGAAAAACCTCCCATAATTTTTATCAGACACTTCTTCTGATTGAAGGTTATAAATCAGAAAAAAAACAGGGCTGAAGGGGGCACCTGGTCTGAAGCAGATTCCCAGAAGCACGCATGACAAGATACGTTGAAGAGCAGCTTCCCAACTGGAGATGAGTAACAAGTGGTGCTCCTCAGGGGTCAGTGCTGGGACCAATCCTGTTCAACATCTTGGTAGGCGACATGGACACTGGATTGAGTGCACCCTCAGCACATTTGTTGATGACACCAAGCTGTGTGATTTGGTTGATATGCTGGAGGGAAGGAATGCCATCCAGAGGGACCTTGACATGCTCGAGAGGTGGACCGATGCCAACCTGATGAAGTTTAACCATGACAAGTGAAAGGTCCTACAACTGGGTCAGAGCAATCCTAGGCACAGCTACAGGTTGGGCAGAGATTCAGAGCAGCCCTGAGGAGAAGGACTTGGGGGTGTTAGTAGATAAAAAAAGAAACATGAGCCAGCTTCAGTGTGTACTCGCAGCCCAGAAAGCCAACCGTATCCTGGGCTGCATCAAAAGAAGCGTAACCAGCAGGTTGAGGGAGGTGATCCTGCCCCTCTACTCTGCTCTTGTGAGGCCTCATTTGGAGTATTGTGTGCAGTTCTGATGTCTTCAACATAAAAAGGACATGGAACTCTTTGAACAAGTGCAGAGGAGGGCCATGAGGATGATCAGGGGACTGGAGCACCTCCCGTATGAAGATAGAATGAGAGAGTTGGGGCTGCTCAGCCTGGAGAAGAGAAGGCTGCATGGAGATCTCATAGCAGCCTTCCAGTATCTGAAGGGGGTCTATAGGGATGCTGGTGAGGGACTCTTCATCAGGGACTATAGCAATAGAAAAATAGGTATCAGGTTTAAACTTAAACAGGGGGAGTTAAAGTTAGATATAAGGAAGAAATTCTTTACTGTGATGGTGGTGAGGCACTGGAATGGGTTGTTTAAAGAAGTGGTAACTGCTCCATCCCTTTGGTATTTAATGCCAGGTTAGACAGATCTTTGTGTGACATGGTCTAGTGTGAGGTGTCCCTGCCCATGGCAAGGGGGTTGGAAGTGCCTTAAATCCTTTCCAACTCTAACCATTCTATGATTCTATGATTCCATCATGATCCCCTAATTTGCACATCCTGAGAACTTTCCAAAATTGGTCTGCAATTTCTCAGATTTGGTCTCTGCCTGGAGGTAGAGAGGAAGTTGAGTAAAATCCCCTCAGACCTCCTGAAATGAGGAGAGGATGAAAAATTGCATTTTCTTATTGTAATAAAAATTCTAACAATTTTTTTTCGTTGTAAAAGGCCACATCAAACTGCTTGAAATTTGAAGCTTGGTGTGGGTATAGTTCTCATTACAGGCCAGATCCAGAGCAAACTGAGGTCAACAACTGTGCCTCCTGGCTCTGAAGAATACCCTACAGGTATGCAAACAAATCATAGAGAAAGCGTTCAGAGCAGTTGTGCCTATTTTCTGCTTGGGAGTTGCCTGGGAACAGGCTTAGATTGTTTGCAATGTGTCTAGGGTTTAGATGTATTCACCAAAAGCCCAGCTTTGCTCCATCCTCCTCAATTTTTATTTTAGAACCTTGCTCCATGAATAATCTCCTCAAAGAAAATATCCACCAGCCGATGAAAGGACATCTTTAGGTAAAGGAATTTGTAATTAAATCATTTCTACACTTCTTTTTTTTCTTTTTTTTTTTATATAGCTGGGTCACAAGCAAAGGATTCATCAGTATTATGCATCCTTCACACATACCCCGGTGTACCTGAGATCCTGAAAGTTGTTAACCTTTCAGTGCCCTTCAAGGTAAAGTGTTCCTACATGGGGAGTTCAGGTGCAGCACTGCTGACTTCCCATGCAGCCAAGCCTTTGGTGGACAGAGGACTGACTTCCACATCTCCCACCACAGCTCCAGCCTCTGGGCCATTCTTTCTTTTGGCATCGGACCTCTAATATCTTTCTTTGTTAAATTCTAGTTCAAGTGGTTTAATTCTGCTTTTTTTGATGAAGGAGGATTTATAAAAACAAACAAAGCATCTTACCAATGTGAATATTCGCAATTAATGACAAAACTCTAAAACAGGAAGGTCATTTCTTGGGGAAGGAGACTGGTATTATTTTGAATGAAGGAAAGAGTGCAAAGATCTTGCAATATTTGCTGTAAATGGGTTGTTATGGTGAACATTCCTGTCAACAAGTTCATTAGTTCAGAGATCCACGAGTGAGTAGAGACCAAAAAATATGTTTAAAAATTCTTGAACAGATTAATGGACAATATTTTGCAATCCTTGTCTAGCTCTGCTTCTCACTGAGAGTTAGTAACTTTACTCCAGGCCAGATTCAAATAGTCTTACTCATGCAGAGCAGTACCATGTTTTATGAGTAACTTCAGTGATATTTAGGGCTGTTTTTTGGAATAAGATTGGAATCAAAGAAAGACAGTGGGAGGCATGGGCTGAATCACCTTGATTAATAAGTGTAAGATTTTTGCGTTTATATGTGTCTATATAAATAAACATAACAGGAATAAGGAGGGATGTCTGGATTGACAGGCATGTGAGGCAATTTATAAACATCTTTTTGCAACATACGGCAGACTCCTTTTTTAACAGAGGACAACACCCAAAAGTTACTTAACATCAGGAAAAGAGAAATTTGCATCTTCAGAAACAATAGAAGATTTTTCAGGTTTTACTCTCAACAGTTCTTGCTGATGCCTGTGATATTACATAAGGTCTGTGTTGCTCTTCATAGAAGTGATGAAGTTTTCAGAGCTGCCCAAACACCTTGAAAGCATATGGTCCATTTTCCAAAATAATAGGGTCCTTGGGATTCTAAATCCTGTTGAATTTCAGCACTTTTGTGAGTGGTCTTATTAGCTGGCAAATTAGTATGCATTTTGCAGTTTGTTATGTTCCCCATTTCATTGTATTTCTGGACTCCAGCCACCACCATATATCAGTGACAAGATCATAAAAAGGCAAAAGCACAGTTGTGCCCAACTGCTGTATCAAAATGCCCCCAACACCCACTGTGGACTCCTGACATTACTAGTGAGCAAGGAAGGAACCAATTCAAAGCTTGCTGATGTAAAGGAAAGTCCACTCATTTCTGTGGACTTCAGTGGGGCTTGGATCAGGCCCTGGAAGAACAAGGATGACATAAAAATAACATGACATCTGCCAGATACACCAATATGCTCTGATGTTTTGCCCGGCCCAATGATGCAAAGCAGATGGAGCGTACTGACAATTCTGGCCCACTTCAATCACTTATTCCATCTCTCGGATTAGTTTTCATCAGGCATTTTTTTCATGGCATAAATACATTTATCTCATTAGTGCTTCTGCTGCAGTATTTCAGAGGAAAGATCACCCCTTTTTAGCTTTATCAGAGAAAAAGTTTCCATATTTTATCACTTGGTGACTACGAATTTTCAACAAGATTTCTAAGAAGCTTATTAGTGAGTCTCTGAGTTTTGCTGTACTGACGCTGGCTTTGTAATTAACTGGATTTATCTGTCTTTGCCTGCCATACTACTTCAGCTCTAGCAGATTGCACAACTGAGCAGTTTGACAGTTGCATCCTCAAATAAGGCATTAGGACATTTATTCTGCAAAACACAAAGCTTACCTTTAAGTTTCAGCACATGCCTAAATCACATCAAAGCTATCACAAGTAAGTATCTATACAGTTTGAAACAGTGCAAGAAGATGCATTTCAAAGAAACTAGCCCTTCATGAAAATTACTCCACTCTGGCTCTACCCTCTCCTATTACTACACAAAAAGGTGCTAAAATCCATGGGAGAACACTTACAACATAAGGAGTTTGTGCATTCAGTATCTCAGAAAAGAGAAAAGGTGTTGCCCTGTCTAACATTATATGCCAGTAACAAGCAAGAAAGATGTAATACAGGCTGGACTTTTAGTATGTGCCATTATAATAAATATAGGCATTAATACATATTAAAAGTTGCTGAATGACTGAGAAGTTAAGTAGACTGGATGGTGCCCCTCAAAATGAAATAATCTATATTTGGCTGGTAATTTATTTCTTCCAAGATGTGTTTTGCTTGACTCTGCACATATTCCTCATTGCAGAAATAACTTGGGTCATTACGGCCTGGCTCCAACCTCAAGCTAGCTAACTCTGGAGAGAGCATCAGTGCTGAAGGGAAGCATCTGAGTTTCCATATCCCCACTAGACACATCTCTGAGAACACCCCAAACTACCTGCATTGCTCAGGCTTGCTTGCTGGCACAAGGACTGTATTCACACCACAGGGTCAAATTGGCCCTGAATGTGAGAGACATCTTGCACATGTTTGCACTCACATTTCACATGTGTTTCCAGAGCATGTTCTGATCATCAGAGCTGAGTGTGGCTTGGGGTGACTCCTCAGGAGTGACACCTCAGGAGGGAATATCTGCTGCCAGCTATATAGTTCAGACTACCCACAGGTTTTGGCCTGCAGTGGCATGCATATGACTATGCTTGAGCACACAGAAGGACAAGAGACAACAAACAAATGCACAAGATTAGGCACAACACTCATGCACAAGCTTGGGTTACCTCTAAAATGAGTACTTTACAATGATCCTTCACGTTTTAGAGATTAAAACTGGATTGCATGCAAAAGGATGTGAAAGGCACTGAGGGGGAGTCACTACACACACTTTGGCCAAATGGCTCACAGTGAAACTCTACTCCTGTCTGCAGCAAAGGTCTTGCTGACACACAAAGACAAAAATTTAACCCTCTATTTCCATATTCTCCCTCCAAAGAGAAAAGATTACAGTACTTGTCATATCTCACTTGTCATCTCTCTGGATTGTAAAGAGATTCAAGGCAGAACTGTCTATGAGCTCAGTCCCACCATAATCAAGTCCTAGCTATGACTGAAGCATTACACATCATAACTCCTTCAGACTGAACTTCAATTTTGCCATGTCTAATTTCATCCTGTTGCTCCTAATGTTATAGCACTTAGCCATTCTTCCTCTCTCCTCCATCCTGTTTATTTGCAGAAAGGAAGAAATCCCACAGGCTAAAATTCTCACGCTGCTACATAAAGGCTAAGGCAGAGTTAAGAGATTGCTGGAAAGCAACTACTGCAAGGAATCTGAGATATTCCTTTTCATGTCAGGGCACAATGACAGATGAAATCGTGTCCTATCACAGTGCATTTTATGTCTGCTGCACCAGTACCGCACCTAAACCCAGTCAGCCAGTGGCAGTCTAGTTCCCCAGTCTTTTGGGCAGATTTAGAAGTCCTAGTTTTGGTTGCATCGTACAAGATGCAATATAGGTGAAAAAATGCTTGAAATACAATGGAGTTCCCCTAAATAGACCAGCAGTGAGTCCTTTTATCACATCAACGAGCAGATCATTGGCAAGGGACCAGGATGCAGTACCTTCATGCAAGCTAACATTATGGTTGCTGCCTGTGGGAACTCACCAATTCTGAGGCCAACCAGCTGGACTATTGATTTCCCATCTGATCTCCCACAGAAATCTCTCTTTTGGCTTCCACCATGCCTGGTCCACCCCTGGGCACTGTAGAGATACAAGAAAAGCTTCAGAAAAACACCTCTATGTGACGACAGTGCTGAAGTCTGTTCAATTTGAAAGTAAGTCCTTGGTCCCAGATGCTTCATTAACTCCTGCTTCACACCCTGGCCCAGCCATATTTATCTATCTTGTTTATTTTTGGAAGCAGAATATAT
The DNA here is from genome assembly GCA_032466535.1 of Forpus xanthops. NCBI lineage: Eukaryota > Metazoa > Chordata > Aves > Psittaciformes > Psittacidae > Forpus > Forpus xanthops. The sequence goes on along the minus strand of JASSUY010028357.1, from coordinate 14,944 downwards.
TTTACACGTTTTCAGTGACCTTGGGTGAAGCAGCCTTCTCCAAGGTTCCCCCATCTAGACAGGATTATAAAACACTGTCCCCCTTTTCTGTGAATACTCTGTCCAGCAGGAAGAAAAATGCAAAAGCTCACAGAAGCAGCCACTGGGGTACATTTAACAGTCAGTGATGTCAAGACTGTAAAACATGTTTGATGGAGCACTTTACACGGCTTTAAATTTTGTATTATTTGGAGAGTGTCTGAGGGCTTTTCAAGAACCAAGCACAACCCTCATCCCTCATGCACATGCACACAAAAAGCTCCTTCATGGCACAGTGAGAGAGCGTCCTGAGGCTCTGACCTCAGCTCACTCCTCAACTTTATCACCTTATATAATCCATGCAGACAGAACACTATTTGGATACTGGGATGGGTTGGGATTGTGATATCTTTTGTTTATTTTTTGTAATTTTCCCCTCTCCCCTCACCCCCCTCCCTCCCATCTAGGGTATTTGAGGAAGAAAGTCTATAGCTGGGATGTGGCTTGGGAAGCACCTCCTGAAAGCTTTTAGCTCAAAAAGATGAGGTGTTGTGGTGATATCTTAATAGGTGGTTTGGAGACTTCCTTCCTCTGAGGTAGATTCTCAGAATATTTTGAGGTTGTCTCTTTGGAACTGTGTAACGAAAAGGTAGCTTTGCTGCTTTGCATCATTGCCTCTCAGTAACCAAGTGAGAACTAAAACCACCGGGCAGGATAAAACCCCAAAGGCACAATCCAGGTTACAAGAGCACACATTCTATTAGATGCTCATTGTCAGCACACCAAGGTAGTGCTCTGGCAGGCACAGCCTCCTGAACCCTGCAGTTGGGAGGAATGGAACCCACCATCTCCACTCTCATCTCTGGCTACACAGCATTACTCAACACAAACCTCCACACTGCTTGCTGGAGACACCAGCAGCCAAAAGTCTATTCTCCATCCCCATGATATTTTCACAGAAGAACTGAAATAAATTGCTTGAAGAGACATTTTAACTTATTTTCACAGCTCACGCTTGCTTTGCCCTTCCCCTGCACATCCATTCACAGCCATTCTAAAGTCTTCCCAAGTCTCACCACTCAATTTCCTCAGTGCTCCACACTCATGGCTTGGTATATTTCCCACACACTCTCCCTGCACTCTGAAAACATACTTTGCTTGAAGCCCATGCTCAAGCCCTGTCAATGGCAAGGACACTAATCACATCTGATCATTCAGTTCTTTATTAGCAACATCCCTGAATCAAGGATCTCCTTCAATGAGCAAAGTGCTCACAGTTTCAATCTGGTGACAGATGCCTTAAATTATGTACTGCTGTATTTAAACTGACTGCAGGTTTATTTCTCTGCTTAGCTCAATTCATCACACATTAAGACGCAAATTAATAACCAATACTTAAAATGTGCCCTCTCTTTGTATATCCACCACTATTACTGCCATTGTGAACAGCAGGAGTGATGCTTGCTGCAGAGCAACACAGACCTCTAGCAATCCTGTTCAGACCTTGTAGTTTGTTATGCAGTTAGAGATATGTGAACTACTCAGACAAAACAAAATCAGAGCCAAAACTTCACTTAAAATCTAAAAAAAAAAAAATCCAAATCTTTATTATGAGTCACAGAAGTTCAACTAATTTCATTGATTTCAAACACATTGTTACTTCCTCTCTGCTGGAAGCAGATATACAGAGGGAAAAACTTCTCTGATATACTCACAGCCTGACCTAAGTTGCTCTTACAAGATTTCCAGTTTCTTTTCTGCATCAAAGACATGTATTATGCATGAACCATCAACAGGGACAGAACCCAAGACTTTGAGCAATAAAAACCACAGGAGTTTTTTTTTGCTGTTGGAGTTAAGGGGTAAAAATGGGGTAAATCCTTACAGCTTCTCTAGGTGTCAGAAATTAAAACCTTAACCACTTAATATAATGACTATAGGGAAATCTGATGTATTTCACTAACAGATTCAGTCACCAGATTACATTAGTCATACTTATTAATGAATAGGCTTTTCATTCAGGTCACTGGTAGTAGTCCAAGATCATGTATATGCATAAAGCTGGACTCTTAAATCACACGTGAAGTCACACTACTGTCTCCACCTTACAGGTGAGGGAAGGCAAGTACACATCTGCAATTACAGTTTCTGTAATTTTCTCCCTTTCAGATGAGTTTATTGTCACAAAACCCCAGCAGTGTGGCATTTTGGTTTGGTGTTTTTGATTTCTTCTCAGCTTTCACAATCTGCTCTTCCCACCTTCACCCCCAGCACAGCACCCATCTTGGCAGCAGCCCTGCCTGCACCAGGCCACTGAGTCTCCTGCTGTCAGAAAGGAGGTGATGAGAGTCTTCCGGACTGAGAACCTGCTCAGAGCTGGAGGGACCTGAACCCATTCTTCTGGTCTGCCCTTTACCCTTCCTTGGTGCCCACCAATGGGACCTCTGTGCTTCAGCTGTATGGATCAAAGAGCCCTTCATTTCTCCTGATTTTTATAGTGCCCATCCGAATGATAAACTTTTCCTTTCCCTGCTTTTGTACAGAAACGGATGAAATGAAACTTTAATGTCATCTGGAGGCCCTTGCGCTATTAATAAAAACAACGATAATAACAAGGGAGGTTTGCAAATTAGCAACCCTTGCTACAAACAGAGATACACCCAATTTAGCACAAATCATTGCAGGCTCTTGCTTGCTTAGTGGCTATTTTAATCACTGGTGACTAATGCCTGTGAGGGCTATTCCAGGGTTTGACGTGCCTCAAACACAAGAAAAAAGGGAAATCTTGTGGGGAAAGAAGGGAGAGGAAGACGATAAGAGAAGAAATTGGCCAAAGTCAAAGATTCATCACCAAAAAGCATTCGGCTCATACCACCCATTTTACTGCTGTTGCTACTGTATTTGCTGGGGTCACTGGCTAATTCCTCCTTTGAATAACAACATCGTTTCTCTTCTTTTGGTGTGAAACTAAGAAAAACAGCCATGCTCTGGAACACGAACAAAGGCTACCTGTCCCTTCCTTGATTATGGAAATGGGGGTCATCCTTTTTATTTTCAAAGGGGCAGAGCTGGAATGCCGCTTGGCACACCACCAGAAAGGAAATCTCTGCTTAAATATTTGACGGGAAGAGGGAAAAAAAAAAAAAGAGAGAGAGGAGAGGAAACAATGCAAAGGGAGGTGGGGAGAAGGAACTTTTATTACATGTGAGGGAAAGGGCTGCACGGCAAATGAAGCCACAGCTCATCTCTGCACTGGGCAGTGCTATGCTTCAACTTCACAGAGTGAGCACCTTTCAGTCAGACCAATTCACTTCTTTTCTCCATCATAGCTTTCTAAGGATTAAAGGAGTTTTCAAAGTTGAGTAAAGCTGACCAAAGAGCCACCAAGCACTGCATCTCCAATGCACACTCACCTACCTAAGCAACACTGCCCTTTTTTACTACAGTAGGTTAAGGCTTACAAGCACCTACACCCACCTGACAATGTCCAGATCACATCAAGCAGCACTTTATAAAATAACTTTCTGAAAAGGTTCTTTAGAAATAAGAAAAAAAATTTGAAAAAAAAAAATGCAGGTGATAAGCCCACATTATTTTGTAGCTAAAGGATAAGTCACTGTTTGGAAACAAGAGTAACAAAAGTAGAATATCACCTACAGCATCCAACCGTCATCATCATTTATCTGACATCATCAGAATCACAGAATGGTTTGGGTTGGAAAGGACCATAAAGACCATCTAATTCCAATTCGCTTGCAGGGACACATTTGGCTAGACCAGTTTGCTCAAAGCCTCATCCAGTCTGGCCTTAAACACTGCCAGGGATGGGACAGCCACAGTTTCTTTGGGCAACCTGTACCGGTGCCTCACCAGCTTCACAGGGAAGAACTTTTTAATGTCTAATCTAAATATACCTTCTTTCAGTTTAAAATTGTTACCCCTCATAACACTTCCTGATAAAGAATTGCTACTCATCTTTCTCGTAGGCCTCCTTTAAGTACTGGAAGGCTGCTGTAATGTCTCCCTAGAGCCTTATCTTTTGTTCTCTAGGCTGAACATGCCCAGCTCTCTCAGCCTGTCCTCATACAGGAGGTTCTACAGCCCCCTGATCACCTTCATGGCCCTCTTCTGGATCACCTCAAGTGGGTCCATGTCTTTCTTATGTTGGGGGCCCCAGAGGTGAACACAGCTACTCCAGATGGTGTCTCCCCAGAGCAGAATAAAGGGGGCAATCACCTCCCTTGACCTTCTGGCCACATTTCTTTGGATGCAGCCCAGGATACTATAGGCTTTCTCAGCTGCAAGTGCACACTGCCAGGTCATATTTAGGTTTTCATCCATCAATACCCCTAAGACTTCTCTGAAGAACTGCTCTCAATCCACTCATCACCAAACCTGCCTTTGTGCTTGGGATTATCCCGACCCAGATGCAAAATCTTACACTTGACCTTATTGAAGCTTGATGAGGTTCACGATGTCCCACCTCTTTAGCCTGTCAAGGTTCCCTCTGGATGGCATTCTTTCCTTCCAGAGTATCAACACCACTGAGCTTGGCATCATCAACAAAGCCAGGAATGGGAGTCCAAGAACTTCTGCTATTTCTGGTGTACTTCATCTGATCAACCGGCAGCATAAAAACCTTTACTCAGGTCATGCCTGGGTAGAAAGCCACCCCTGGGTACTCAACACCATTTCCTTCGGTACCTGCTAATTTCAGCAGCTGAAGGAACCCCATGAACTCTCCAGAGCTAAGGTGCTAGAGATGCAGCACAGTACAAGACGTGGCAGACTAATATTGCAAATGGTAAGACAAAAGTTCAAATACCATTCCTGTCCCTTGAGGGCTCATGAGCAGCACAGCTTTAAAATATAAGATGTGAGGAAACTGGTTCAAGTACTCCAGTTGCATTCTGGGTGTAACAGAATTACAACGTTGCAAACACACATATACCTTGTGGACCTGTAAAATCTTTACGTTCACTAAGGTCATTGCAGGTTTCATTTTACAATGTTGGGAGCTCCAAGCAGGACTGATCATAAACAATTGCTTCTGTTTTTTACTAAGAGAGGAATCTTTGTAGTTTATTGCTCTTGTGGCCACTCTGTACTGGCACTTGAAAGCTAGACATCTAAGTTGCCTTGGCCCTATTTCTCAAAGTGTTTTTTTTCTTTCAGTGTATGTTTACCCACCAATGTGGCTACAGATTGTTAGCTAAGATCTGTAGGCCCCTGGTATAGCTGCAGGAAATATTTCTACAGTGTCTTTTTCTGAGAAGTCTGCAGCTTAAACAACCATCTCTCTCCACGAGACTTCTGGATCAGTCGCACTAAAGTGCTTTCTCTCTCCTTTTCCTTCTCTCCAACTCTGTTCTCTTCAGCCATATTTTGAACATAGTGAAGGTATCACCTCTGTAGATACTGGTAGCTAGGAGACTGTCATGCGGTGGAGCCAAAGGTTAAGTCCAGCTTTCACTCTTGCAATTCTTGAGCTGTTTCATTTGTCTCTTCCAGCTGTTAATCCAGGCATAGTTCTCTTCCAGCAGTAGAGATGACAGGCTGCCTGCAAGTACTTGTACTCCACGGGTTTAACAAGAACCTCCTAGTTGAAAGAGAAGGAACTGGAAGTTTTGTTGGTGGCCACAGTTGAGGAAGTTCACACATTCACTGCTAACCTCTCCAGAAAAAAAAAAATACATAAATACATGCTTGTTCTGGCCTGCAGCTTGCCAGGTACTTCTGAATTACAGGGTCCTCTGTGATCACTCCACCCTTGAGCAGACTTTCAGAGGTCAGTGCACTGAGATGCAGCATTTTTGTTTTCATAGAAGGGCCCTTTGAATACCTGACCTGTGCCCCTTTGGGTGCAAAGAGGAACTCTCTTGGAAACCTGGTCCTAAAATTATTAGAAAATGCTGGAAAAATTACTTTTTGCTTCTTTTGACACGAAGTGTGACTTCTGCAGTTGCTGTGAGCTGATTCAGGTGTTTCATCAAGGCTTGTGCTCTGCCTCGATTTCCATTTTTATTATGTTTCAGTCCAGAGATGGAGGGGTTCCATGTACAGAACTGTATCAAAACCAGGAGGTTCCAGCCCTAACTCAGCTGAACTTTCAAGGCTGCTTGGAAACCTAATTCACATTAAACTTTATGGGAACTGGACATCCAAATTCCCTAGGTGGCTTTGCAAAACACAGCTGTAACTGATTGCTGTGCAGAAAGGTTTGGGGAAAAGATTTTGATCTAGAAAAGGAGAGAGAAATTTTGATGCCAAAAAAGCTTTTGCAATAGATCCTCACATGGCATCCACAGAGCCGATTCTGGGCTATCTCTTCCATGAATTAAATGGAGTAATTTCACAATAGCTAATCCTCTCTCTGTAACTCTTCATGCACCTGCAGAGGTTATAAACTAAGTGGGAGAAAGCATTTTTTTTGCAGAGTTTCTAGTAATCCCTTCCACTGCAAACTATGGGGCTGAAAGGTTGAATAAATCAAAACAACCAATGAACAATTCACACCCAAGTCATTCCCATTGAAGAAATTGTCACATTCCATCAGTTAGGCTGGTATAATCTGTGACCATCTCAACCCTTATCGAGCCTTAATTTTGTCTTCCTGTTTTGGCAATAATTTAACGTTAAAGGTCACAGAGTGAAATGCTCAGACTCAGGAAGCTGAGGAGTTCTGATTTGATAACAACATTATTTAGCTGCATGAAGCCCACTTGGTATTTTCTCTTCCTTTGTTTCTTTTCAAGACCGTGATACATCTTCCACTGAAGACAATGGGAGTGTTTCCACTGAATTTAATAAGACTTGGATTAGGCCCTAAATGTCAGTATTACTATTAATATTTATGCTGGTAGAAGTATGTCAGAAAATACACAGGATGTGCAAGTGGCTGAGTGAGCTATGAGAATCATAAATTTTCCTGACTTAGTCATGTCTTCACAAATCCATAACACTTCTAATCTAATCATGGCAATAATAAAATAGCAGGATTCTAACCTTCTCCTCTTACTGTACAAACTCTTTTCTACTGAAATCTGTCTGAGCTGGCTCCAGAGCTGAACAATCATCTGCATTGCAACTCCATATCTAACTCATGTCTAGCCTCTCTTGCACATATATAAGGAAATAAAACTGCTATTTTAGAAGTTGCACATAAAATGGTCAAAATTAAAAGGCTCTCAAACCCAGAAAGCTGTATGATTTACAGTGTTTAAAGATCCTTAGCTTAGCACCTTCCCAGGCTCCAAAGAGGGGTTCTGGAGAACTAAACCTGTTACTGTAAGGCTCACACAAACATGACAAGCAGCAGCCACTCTGTGAAGGTTTCTTCATGCTGTTTTCCTTGGTGTTTCCTCTGAATGTGAGAAAAAGACCAAGTAATGTGGCAACAAGGGGAGCCTCCTGGCTTGCTATGGGAATGCCTGTCACTGCAGGGTGTGTGGCAACCGCAGCGGTCAGACCCTCTTCACGCAGCAGCTCCAACCTTCCAGTTGCTGCAGCAGTGATGGGCAAAACAGTCCCAAAGGCCTGGAATTTCTGTTTCCCTTGAATAAGTCCCCAGACAGCAAGATTCCTCCCTGCCTCACCGCCCCTTCCCAGCGGGCAGTGCTTGCCTGAGTGGGTGGAGGAATGTGGGCAAGCTTGCAGCATAATAGTCAACTGACCACCAGAGCTGTAGAGTAAGGTCACTGGGGAAAAACAGTCATTGAAGAATGCAGCTGAGCTATGCCCAAGCTATGCGGGAGGAAGCTTTGTCTTCTCTGGCATGCTGAGCCCAGCCAAGGCCATAGACAGGATGGCAAGGATCTGGGAGGCACTGAGAACTGGGCAGGAGCTTCTCAAAACAAATTACCTAGATGAGGTGTCTGCCAGCTATGTTTGCAGAATATCACCTCTTAATGCTGATTTGATGCCTACAAGTCGGTCTCAACTGCAGTGTAGCGTGCGAGAAAATGGAAGTTACAAATAAGCTAGGTAGGGCATAGAAAAGATTAATACAAGGTAATTCTGCCGTATTGTTGGGTATATGCTGCTTTCAGTATCCAGATTAACCCACTGCAATTAACACTCCAAGTTAAAAGGCTGAATCATACTATGGTTGAGGTAGAAAATGACCTCTTGAAGTCACCTAATCTGCCATGCTCAAGCAGAGTCAGCAAGAGCATATTGCCCAGGATGATACAATGAACTTCAAGGGAAAGCTCTTCAATGTACCCCAGCGGCTCAAAAAAAGAGAGTAAGTCCAGGAGACTTTCAATGTCCACAAGACACCTGTGCAGTATCTATCACTTCCAGGAATCAGGGACACTGCCACTTGTCTCAAGAGCATGGAAAAAGTGAAAAAAATAAAAGGTTCTCCATAACCTCCACTTAGGGGTACCAGAAATAGAACACAAGCACATTTCTAAACCCCATCTTGACATTTTAACTACTTTTATCATCTCATGAGATCCCCCCTTTTTTTCCTCTCTAAATCTTCAGCTTTCCAACCAATAAAGCACAACCTTAAGGGCACGCCAGGAAAAAAACATGGACTAGGCTAGGAAGGGTGCCAACGTGGGGAAAGCAACCAGCAAATGTGCCTTTGTACATTACTCCATTCATCCTTTGCTGATTAAAACTCCCTCTTCAAATCAGCATCCTTACACTCAAGATCACCAGACCTTCCTATCAGATAGCCAGTTTCCTTCCCTCCCCAGCATTCAGCATCTCAAACGGTAGGTTTTTCTTTATGTGAGCTGAAACATGTACACCAAGCTGTTTCTTCCAGGCTTGGAATTATTTTTTCTTTCACTTGCCTTAGCAAGTACCTTAGTTTAAGTAATGTAAGGTTTGAAGGCAAAGGCAGTGTCTTTTATTGCACCAACTGATACTGCTGACCTTGCTATAAACCTCTCTTTGCTTATGATTGTAGACAATCACAGATACAATGACACTTCTAGGACAGCTTGGTTTATCAAAGCAGTCCCATGGCTCACTGTGAAATATTGCAGAACCCAACTTTTCCTACTGAGAGCTCTATCTGTGGAGCCATGGATTTAGAGAAACAGAAAAACAACCAAACTGGAGAAAACCACTCTCTAATCCAGTATCCTACCTCCAACAGTGACCAAGGTCAGATGCTTTAAAAATGCCTGAAAAGCCACATTTGGGTGGATTTTCTTTTGTATCTGGGTGGTGATCTGCTCCTAGGGGCAGTTTCCTCCACTCCTGTGAAGCCAGCAATCCAACTTCTCAGCTTGAGCCTATCAATCCAAAACCCCGAATCTGAAGGATCCATTCCTTGAGGGACAATTTTGTTGGTGCAAACATGACAGGCCAGACCACTTCTCAAGTTGCTAAACAGCAGTCTATGCAAAACCAAAATCTAAGCATTAAGGCTGGGGTTTTCGTCAGAGCATAAAAGATTTCAGACACTGCAACTCTTGAGACGCAGGGCAGCTCGCATCAATAGGGTCCCTTTGAAATTCCCACAAAAACAGCTTTTGCAACATTACTTTTAATTTCCAGAAGTATAGCAGAGCAATCCGTTCTGCAGTGCCTTTGGATGGTTATTTTATCACTCTGGTGATGGGTGAAAGGGCAGGAAGCAGAGGGACAGGATGGAATTTGGAGCATGACCCAAGTCCTGCCAGAACGCAGGGGAGGGATGCTTTCTGAAAAAAGAGAAGCTTTGCCATGGGGGAAGTGAGCTGCTTTGCCTCCATATCCTGTGGATCCAAACTTCCCCCTGAGCGTGACAACTCTTATGAAAATATGCATGCAGACTTCTCCAAACTGCTTCCCACTCCACTCCAGTAGAAGGGACAGTTCTAGACAGCCTCAGTTTTTAGCAAGAATAGGTCTACCTCTGCCACTCTGACCTTGTTAGTGCAGTGGAAATGAAGGAAGAATCACACCTAATATTATGATTTGGCTGGAGATTTCCTGTGGAAATCTTCAGCAGGAAGAAAATAAAGTGCTTGATGAGATGAGATGTGACACAGAAAGTATCAGCTCTCCTGACTGCTTGAAACTTAAGATTCAGATAATAGCAAAATCCCCACAATGGCTCATATCATCTGGGCAAGAAGCTTTCCCTGACTTTTCTCTACAGAGTCCAAATTTCTTTTAGGAGGAAGATCCCAGACCAGCCCTCCTCACTGCATATCTCTCAAAAGATACTGGCGCTTCACAAAAGCAGTCTTTGACCTTTTTCTCCATTCCTCTCTTTTTTTCACGGAAAATTATAGTTTTATGGATCTCACTTTGGAGCATCTTACAAGTGCTTGCCTCAGAAAGCATTTAAAGCCCTTCAGAACTCTTAGCTAAAACTATATCGAATTTTGAGAAGTGCTTATGCGACCAGGGTTAGTATTTCAGCTCCTCCAGCAGTTTATTGCTCATGAAACATGTAATTCTCCTTGAAGTGTTCAATTTAAATAAAACTGCTGTTTTCAGCAAGAATAGTTTGGAATTGTCCACTGTACCACTGAAGGCCAGGCTATTAAATAAGTCATTTCTTTCTTAGTTGTTTTGGAGCTCTCCCTCTCTAACCATTCGCTAAGTATTCAGCGAACCTCCTGGATGTCTTAATCTGAAATTATAATAAAACTTTAAATTTGAGGAGTTTTCCCCCAGTTTTCGAACTTGTGTTGAGACAAACTAAAAATTTATAGTCACTCTGGGCCACCAGCAATGTTTTCAGGCACTCTTTTTGGTTAGAAAACATAATATTGTAGGAATTTAAACAAAGGTGATGTATCAGCAAATAACTGTCAGACAGTGTGATCTCATCTCCCAGACACTCAACATTTGGGAACAGGAATGGTGTTTGTTGCCCTTTAGCAACAGACCAACAAAGCAGACAATAGTTAAAATACCCATACCATTTGAAACACAAACATATCTTCTCAGACCTGCCACCTCCCTTCCTTTCCCACTCCACAGAAGATAGAAATGGACTGTTTGGCATCTAATAAAAGTTCTGTGAAGCAAGGGAAGGGATGTAGGCAGTCAATTTTGGTGTAGACATGGAGGCAAATACTCAGCACCCAATTTTTCAAGCACTAACTGCAGGAGAGTATTACCAACATCTGAATAAGATCATTTTCAATGTGAGCAAGCCTTTGGAGAGTTCTTACCAGGGCAGCTGGAACCATGTGGCCCCAAAGGCTGTTTCTCAGGAGAAAGCAAGTTCATAGCCCCAGAGTGTGGATGCAAACCTGATGTGTGAGCTGAGCTGGTAACCCAGTTTCACTTCTCAGCCTGCATTTGATGTTTTTAAGCACTTCAGACCAGGGATTGTCTATTATTGTGTATGAGATGGAAAGTACCCAAGAACAAAGGGATCTTGATCTTTGTTTGGGCATCTAAGATCTATTGTAATACAAAGTAAAAAAATAAACAAATGTTTTCTTGCTATTTCTGAGACTCTGCTTCCATTCAGGGCTAGAACCTGGGTAAGTAGAGGTCCAGGGAAATAACACAAATATAAAAAATAGCAGTAGAACTAATGAACCTTGGTATCCAACATATTTGCTGGGCCCAGGAAGCTTTTCCCATGGCTGAGGTTTTTGTCTGAGATCTATACCCTGTCTGATTTTTCATGTCTGATTAAATGCTGAAACTTGCATCCATTAGTGGGACTTGTCTCCTTGCCAGCTCTGAATTTCCTTATATTTGTAGACACCAGGTTATCATTGAGATCTCTACTTCTTTCCTATATTAGGTTGAAACCAGCTAAACAGTCCAAAAGAGATGTAAGGACAAGCAGGAACACAGGTTCATGCACAGAAGACATTCAGATAAAGCTTACTTCTGTAGGACAATGGCTAGTAAAACTTTCTCATCTCTTGGATTCTGGTATTACATCTGGCCTGGTTTGACTACATCCACCAGCCAGAGCAGCAGGGTTATGAATATACTCACTAACGCACACTGCATTAGGCTGTGCCTCCCCTTCAGAGAGGGGTTCAGGCCACAGAAAGCTGAGGCAGATAAAGTGGCCTTACTAAGGCTGACTGAAAGATCGGTATCTTGTCTCTAGCACTGGCCACAATAGACATCCAAGGAGGAATACAGTTCAGCAGACATATTTGATACTTCCATTCGGTGTGTTCTTCAATTCCAACAATTTCTGCTCAGCAAACTCTTGAGAGGAATTCAGTCAACACACACTTAGCAATGTCTATGGATTTCTCTTCAAGAAAATTCTTCCCTCAAACTTTATGTAAATTTTTAATTTAGAGAAGCTTGCTGGAGCACAGAGTTCTGCTGGGTTTGCTGAAGACATGCTTCTGAAACATAGCTCTTCAGCTTGCTCACTTCTGAAGACAGCTACCGTGCCACATCCCAAATGACTCCTGCTCTCCTGCAGTGCACCAGGGTGGAACAGCTCATGGGCAGCACAGTGCAGAGCAGTGTTAACAAGCCTCAAGCTGGATTGGGATAGGAAGAATTAAACCTACAAATTCTTTCTAACACTAGGCAAATTATGAAGATAAGAAGAGGACTTGCTCTTTTACATTTAAAATCTCTCCTTGGATTATATAAACTAAACTGGTTAAGGGATTCTCATCCCAGGGCAGGCTGCACCTATGAAGGGCTTTCCTGGCACAGCCAAACTGATTGAGGCTCCAATTCCCTGCCATATTTGAGCTCATGTAACCAAGTCACTCACGTGGAGACCTGGCTGTGATTCAGCTAAAAATCAGACGTGAGCTCTGAGCAGGCAACCAAGCACCTACATTTGCTTTCTGCTTGTTTTTTCTACAAGCCTCTCCCCAGTCAGGGCTCTGACCCAATTCCCATTGAAGTCCACAAAGGCGGCTGACTGGCTTTAGGAGCTGGATGGCACCCAGCACCTGGCTGGGTGAAACACTATCCACTGTTCCACAGCTCCAGGCCTCCTGCCCCCACAGCTCAAAGCCACCAGGACTTCTGCATTCCCCCCCAGCTTAGCAAGGTGACCAGTGCCAGCCATGGCACAAACACAGCTGCTCAAATCCAATGTCACCATTCATGTAGGCATGATTGCCACCATCCCCTGGCATCCTGACCTCTCCCTCCCAGCCAGCTGCAAGAGCATGCTGCATCTTGTGCCCACATTTTCTTTCCTAAGAAAGCCCCGAGGGCCTTCTTTGGCACAGTTCACACTGCTGGTGAACAGCTCCCTTTGGCTTCCATGTTTACATCCTTGTGGTTGTTAATTTGAGAGAAGCCTTTTATTTTAGACACACAACCCCCCCAACTCCCTCTGCAGGGGGGGGAAAATGTGACCTTTAAGATTGTTTATACCAATCAACAAGAAGCCCTCGCGCTGCCGGATTCCAAGAAACACGAGACCGTCTTGGAGCTTGGAAAAGGGAGGGGAGCATGGGCGAGGAAAGGGAGCAATCAAGGTCAGGAGTTCACAGACAGGATAAAGCAGAAGGCAAGGCGAGCAGGCGGAGTGGCAGGGCATGCTCTCCATTCAGTGCGGCAAGGCAAGCTCTGGTAGTTCTGCCAATGATGTGTTGCAGACCAGCATTGTGGGGCGCGGAGCTCCCCGTATCCCAAGGCTAAGGGAGGAGGTTGTGGCAGCCTTGGAGAATGAGAGTGGCTGTTTCTTCCTCGCAAAACCCTGGCAGGTCTTCCCCAGCCTCACAGCATTTCTCTGAGGCCCAAGAGAGATCCAGGATGAGGAGAAATTCTTACAATCCAGTTTTGCACTCTCGTGCCCACTGCTATGAATTAAGTGGTTTGACAGGAGGAAGATGAAAATATTTTCCCACTGTTGAACATGAAAGTAAATAAATAAGTAAACAGACAAGCATTCAAATCCAGGAATTTCCTTTCATTGCCAGCATGAGCCTTCAAGGGAGTAGTACCACAGATTTTTTCCTACCACTGTACTGAGCCAAATGAGCAAAGATTGTGGCTTCAGGGATCCAAACTTCGAATGTCCTCATGGGCAGAGGAAGAACTTGCAGGTCAGGACTGGCATGAAACCCATGGGTGCCTTGTGCACCAAATGCCAGTATTGACAGCTGGGAGGACTAGCTTCAACTTCAAAGGTGCCAATGCCACCTCTAATTAGGTTAAAGACTTAGGCATTGAGGGAAGGAAGAAAAAGGGCAAAGCACCAATAAAAACCACAGGAGGACAAATGTGATGGATAGAGAGAGATGCTGTGATACAGCACACCACCTTTAGGCAGCTGTCCCAGTTCAAGATGGGGGTTTTCAGTATAGAGGTATGTTCCTTCCTTTGAGTCCTCTCCCCAAACAACACATCACAGTGGATGTAAAATTCAGCTCTGAGGTATCTGGCACAGAGTCATAAGTTTTACAGTTTCAGTTACATTTTTGTGGTCAAAGCTCTCTATTAATCAATGTAACTGCAATTATAAGACTGAGTCTTGTTCTCATTTACACTTATCTTCTCCATTGGGTTACACAATGTAACCAGAGGTAGTATTTGGCCTATGCATTGCTTTTCTTTTTATGTTGTCTAACAAATATAGTACTTATGACCTATTAGATACATTTTTTTCTTAACTAATAAACCTCAGAAAAGTTTTTTAATAAAGACTGCATTTTTAAACAATCATGCTGCTGCTCCTCTATTAGCACTCGAGGATTAAATAAGACTGTGAGTAGCTGCTAACTAACAATAGGTTGCTGAAACACATGGACTGAGGTTTTTGTCTTCCCATTATTGAGGCTAAAGAAACGATGCTTCTACAACCACATTGATATTGTCTGCAGTTCTCATTTCAAGGCAAATGCTGAACTTTAAACCACCACATGGATTTCTCACCCATACCTTCAGCAGCACTGGATGCTGTGAAGGAGAAAAGCAGATGGATGTCACAGCTGGCCATGCAGACATCAAAAGTAATTATCTTTTCAAAGACGGTTGCTCTTGGGGTTTTCTTCTTTTTTTTTTTTCCTTT